>CM056953.1:26371410-26565664 GCA_029856935.1 Cyclocarya paliurus
GTCTGAACTATGTATAGTACTACGTCTTCCTTTTTGCCCTTAAAGCTGGCCTCTCGGTACCAGTAAATTAGTCAAAATCTTGCTTGGAAAGTTTGACCGGGTGCGTAGTGGCTGAACTAGAATCTTTTTTTTTTAAACTGTGACACGTTTATGTAAAATAAAAATAAAAATTATAAAAATTATAAAAACATAATAATAGAAAAAACTAGAAACTTGATAATTAGTGACATATGGGTAGAAATAATATTCTAAAACAAAACTTAATACATGTAACAGATTTATGACAATTATATTTTCTAGAATAATATTTATCCAATATTAATTTTGTATTGAAATATTAAAATTTATTTTTTTTAGAAAAATTATTAAGTAATCTTTTAAAAGGTCATCTTTCATTCTAATATGCAGTGGCTAAACCAGAAATTGACTTTGGGGGCTGTCACTACAACAAAAAAAGACATTTTGGTACGATTTATTTTGGGACGCAATAAAAATCGTCCAAAAAAGTGAGTTCTAGGGACGATTTTTTTTTTTTGTCCCAAAAAGATGTTTTTCCGTTCGAACGATGTATGATTCGTTCGAACGTTATATTTAGAGACGAAATATGACGTCCCTAAAAATAGAAACGTTCGAATAGTAACTTTTTACATAATTTTATCGTTCGATTCGAACGTCTAATTTGAGCGTTTGAACTTCTAATTTGAGCGTTCCAACGTAAATTTGGCGCGACTAGTTAGATTATTATACCGGAAAATTGATTTACCATTCGAACGTAACTTTTTACCTTTCGAACGGTGAGCAGATATTTTTTTTGTTTGAAAGATAATTATATTTATATTAACTAGTAATTATAATAAATTTATTGATTAAATAATAGGAATAATATAAATCAATAATTAGTTCAGGAAATATAAAATAAGACTATTTCATAAATAAATAGTGAATTTACAAAATACTAAATATTGTCCATTCTAAAAACAAAAGAAAAAATATATAAAAAGATAGAAAATACTAAGATCCCAACTCTTTGCACAGTTTCCTCGACTGCAGCTAAACGATCCTCTATCTGTGTCAGTTGAGTACTAATAGTGACCTGAGTCGCAGACATGGCATCAACCCTCGTATGTAACTCAGAGATGCTACCAAAATCTCAGTATGAAAATCAGAACGGACCTCAATACGCACTACATCGATCAGCGCTGATGTCTGTCGGCTGATCGTTGCAAGCACGATCTCAGCCATGTCCTCACTGCGTGTAGCACTATGTACTGATGCCTCGGCTTGTGGTCCATGATCTCCTGGCTGTGCATCTCTCTAAGGATCAACCGGGTCTGGATGCTGTCCACGAAGACGCAAGTCTCGAGTATCTGTTCTGCGTGAGAGAGGTAGTGCTGTTGATCGGTCCCATCGGCTGCCGTTTACGCTTGGCAACATCAGGCACAACACCGGCAAATAATAAGATATCGGGTGATCAGGATCCCGAATGGCAGTTTTATCTGTGGCAATGTACTGGGAGTCTGATCGAATCCAATCGAATATATACCCACAACAGGTTCAATAGGAATGCCATGGAGTGATCCGTATCATAAATTTCATCTGATCAATGCCAACCTCTGTTTTGTGCTGCCAAGGGTCGATGTTGTTGGCGATTATCAATTCAGGATCTTGAAAAATGAAGATAGATCCGTCTGGCTAATGCTCTTCGTCCCGTATACGGGGGAGTATCTAGACCAACAACTAAATCTATCACCTCATGATCAGCATGATATCGACCTCATCTGCGGGATGGAGCGATGCCTCCTCCTCAGCTGTCTCTCCCTCAACTGAAGGATCAGACTCTCTAGGCTGCATATTCGGATATGCATCTGGCAGCCTAGGAATACGAAGATGCTCAGATAGTCGGTCCCGTGAAAATACAATCGGAACCCCTCGGACAGAGATGCTATATGCCCCTCATCATCTGGGCTGGCAGTACCGAGCTTTCTATAGAACTCAGAAACGATGTCTATGTAGGCAACAGTCTCCAATGAGTCCCCTGGACTATCTAAGATAGGTTCCCAACCACGATCGCTGAAACTGATGGCAGGGAATGACCCTCCCAGATAAGACTCTGGAAGTCAGACAGCTTCACCTGTCGCTCAAGTGAAACAATCCTCTCCCTAGCAGGAGTACTGCTACTAATCTTTGTCTGACTGCGTCGTTTACGTCTCGCCCTAGAAGAATACATGATAATGAACCTGAAATTTTTAATTTATTAATAACTTATCAATAAAATATTAATAATAAAAATATTTAACAAAATGTGAGTAAATTCTATATTAATTTAATTATAAAATAAGATATATTCTTGCTAAGATCTAATGGAACTACAATGGTGAATAAAAATACACATTCATTAATATTATAGTTTAGCTATACTGTTCGAACGTGCTAAATGTTTGGTCAGTACCGTTTGAACACTCTAGTCCCGTTCGAACGGATTAAGTGTAAGTTGAGTTTGGCTAGTTCCGTTTGAACGACCAAATTATGTTCGAACGGATAAAAAGTAATACATGTTTGGCTAGTACCGTTCGAACGACCCAATTACGTTCGAACGGATAAAATGGTAATGTATGTTTGGCTAGTACCATTTGAACGACCTAACAACGTTCGAACGGTACATCACTGAGTCGACTCAGCCATTGAAATCCATGGCCGAATCCTTCGAGTCCATGGATTTCTCAACAAACAAATCTAAACTAAACTAAAATAAACCTTCCTACAATAGATTTAAGCAAATCTACGGTGAGTATTGATGGATAAATTGATTTATCCTAATTTAAACAAATAATCCATCAAAAACTTAAATTTAAACGGTAAAATAGTTAGAAAATGAGCATACCGGTGAATGAGGGTTGGAGGCTTCGACTGGATACTGTTTACGGCGGCAATGGCGTCATTAAACGGTGGGGATGGAGGTTTTGGGAGTTCGTGGGGAGTAACCGTTCAATCGGGATTATGGAAATGACCGTCGGGGTCAAGCTATATATGCAGTACCGTTCGAACGGTTATGTTAGTGCGTTCGAACGGTGTATTTATCTGTTGGAACTTGAAACTTTAGGTGGGAAATTTCACGCTCATTGTTTTACGTTCGAATGGATAGTAAATATCCGTTCGAACGTGAAACTTTAAGAGGGAATTTGTCCCGCTTCATGACTTCCCGTTCGAACGGTTATTAAATAATCATTCGAACGGGTAACTTTATTAAAATATTTACAACAGATCTCAGATATCAAATCAATCTCTCCCTCCTGCCACTCTCACTCCCTCACAAACAAAGTTGCGCCATTCTCCCTCAATCCAGTCTCAACTATTCTCAAATTAAAACTATTATTTCTATAACTTTCTCTGGAATTCCTTCTCAGTACACGCAATTTTCATCTCATTATTGGTATGTTTTTTAGAATATTTTTACTTTCAATAATTTCTTTACTTTGTTGACATATAATTGTTGGAATTCTTTGATATTGTTATTTTTGTTATTATACCTATGTTTTTTATATTACTGTATTGTTATTACTATGTTGAAATTCTATAAAATATTGTTCATCTGTTTTTCGTCATTGAAGAAGAATGGAAATCTGGAACGAACACGTTCGAACGGTTTAGTCTTTACGTTCGAACGGTATCTACTATCGAACATGTTATGTTTGATGCATATTCACAAACAATCCAAAACACAATCAAATTTAGAAAGATATAATACAGACTATTGATTTATATATTAAGTCATAGAAATATATTATACATAATTAATCAAACTTAGAAACATTAAAATTAAAATACCCTATTTTCCATCTTCCATGTCCACCACTTTAGCATTGCCACCACCACTATTATTTTGGAACAAATCCAACCCCAACTAACTTTTCAAATAAAGCATTAATTCTTGCATTTTCCTCAAGATTGAGTAGTGAACTTCTAGAGTTCCCAAAAGAACTCTCCGTCATCTCATTGATACTCCCTAACTGAAACTCACTTTGGATATCTTGAGTTGGATTTGTATTGACAGAAGGATATGATAGACAAATTGGTTCTGTCTCCTTCATTAAAGTTGCTAGTTGAGTTTGTAAATTTACAACCTGTAGAAAACAAAGTAGGATGTCATTTATTAATTAGGAGACAGAGCATATTAGGATTTTAATCATTATATATGCATAAGAGAACTTGCTGCTGAAGAGCAAAAATAACTGAAAAAATGCCATTGATAGGATCTTGAAGCCTAGCTTGCACTTCATATATAAGTGTGGTAGACGCTTCATAACACTTATTGACCGGGATGCGAGCAAGAAGCCTCGCTGCATTACCTGCTCCGAAAACTTTATGAACGGCGCCAAATTGGATATATCTGACTGGACCATTGAAATAAGGAGAAAAGATACATAAATGGCGTTCACATTTCTTTCTAAGAAATTTGCATGCTTCACAAAGAGAATCTCACACCTTAGGCATCCTGTACAATTGGGAGTGATTGGTGCTCAGAGAGCATTTGGGGTTTAATGTATATAGACGGATGATAAAATTATTGGTGGAAAACATACCATAAAACCCGGGCAGAAAATCTGGAATTGCTTCGAGCCCACCAAAAGTTTTCATAAAAGATACCATCCGTTCGAGACAAATATTTGTTGAACGGACAACATTTGTAAATTATGAAAATATACATCCGTAAATTCTGGATTGTATGGAATCTGCTTTTAACTTATTGTCCTTGTGTACATTTCTCACAAACACCATCGAGCTCTCAACTCACATTTCTCTTCAACTCACATTTCTCACAAACTCATATTTCTCAAATGGCCGACCATCGTCCTTATAATATTTTACTTGATTTGAATCGAGCACCATATTTGCCACAAACATTAATCTTCACTCCGGACGCTATCAATGCCATGATAGAGACAGATAACTATTTCTTAAACAAGAGCGTAGCGGAGGTCTTGGATGGAGCGAGAGTAATGACATCTCAATATGCAGTTGTTGTTACTACCATGAGCCGAAAGTTACTCCTCAGGGTAAATGAGATAGAGATACTTAAAAAATAAGTAAGTGAATTGAATAATAAGTTTGCAAATAAACAAAAAAAAAACAAATATTAAAAAAAGAAAATAAGAAGTTAAAGCTGTCTGTGGACTTGTATGCGAAAAATTTAGAACCAAAAGTAGCAGAGCTGGAGAGAATGCGAAAACAAATAGATGAACCAAAAGTAGCGGAGCTAGAGGAAAATGCAGGGAATGACCTCAACCCTGAGGAAAATGCATCAAATGTGTTCAGCCCTCCAGAAAATGCCTCAAATGTGTTCAGCCCTCCAGAAAATGTCTCAAATGCATTCAACCTTGAGAAAAATGCTTAATATGCGTCTTGGCGAATTTGTTAATTGGCCTTATGTATGGACTATATGTTTTATTTTATGTGTTGTTACAAATTTGTTAGTTTGATTTATGTTTTGATTTCTGTATGGACCATAGCTTAGTTTGATTTATGTTTTGATATCTGTATGGACCATATGTTAGTTTGATTTATGTTTTGATATCTGTATGGACCATATGTTAGTTTGAGATATGTGGTGATATATGTATGGACTATATGTTAGTTTGATAGTCATTTTAGCTATATGTTTGTTGATGCACGTGATTGTTTGCAATAGGATATTAGACATGGATAAGAGTTGGATACGAGTTAGAGATCAGTTGGGTGAGAGTTACAATGTATATGCTCAAGGAGTTAAGAAATTTTTGGAGTTTGCATCCTGTACAATTGGGAGTGATGGTTGTATTAGATTTCCATGCTGACTTTGCAAGAATTTACGTTCTCATAAGATAGAGTTGGTGAAAGAGCATTTATTTGTTAAAGGTATTGACTAAGGTTATACTGATTGGGTCTTACATGGAGAACCGTTTCTCACATCATTCGAAAACATCGATGAAGATGTACATGTAGAGATTGTTGGTGACGATCCGTGCCATAACACGGATCCATTAGAAAACATGGAGCAAATGTTGGGCGACATTAGTATGGGAATGCTTAAGGATGAAAGTGGAATAGATCCATATAATTCAAATGATCCACCACATAGCAAATTTACCTGCTTATGGAATGATTCACAATGTGAGTTATATCCAGGGTGTAGAAGGCATAGTAAATTGTCATTTACAGTTAGATTGTTTCATAGAAAATCTATGTGCCGAATATCTATTAAGGCTGTCAATATGTTGTTGGAGCTATTTGGAGAGGCAATTCCATCAGATAATATTTTACCTCGCAACTTCTATGAAGCAAAACAGTTAAAAAAAGGATTCGGATTTGATTACAATCTAATACATGCATGTAATAATGATTGTGTATTATTTTGGCGAGAGAATGAGCAGTTGAACGAGTGTCTTATTTGCCATGAATTAAGATGGACAACTGAGAAGCAGAATGTGTCGCGGAAGGTTGTACGTCATTTTTCATTGATACTTAAATTACAACGGTTATTTATGTCACGTTCAACGGTTGTGGATATGACATGTCACTCATCATCTAGAGTCAAGAATGATAATATCATGTCACATCCAGTAGACTCTCAAGTTTGGAAGGAATTTGACAGCAAACACCTATGGTTTGCTGAAGAACATCGTAATATTCGACTTAGGTTAGCAATAAATGGATTTAATCCGTTTGGGAACATGAGTACTAGTCATATTATTTGGCTAGTTGTACTTATGCTGTACAATCTAACAAGGTGTGTGCGAACGAATGATTGAAAAATTACTGGATTAAAAAGTCATGATTGTCATGTATTTTTACAACGTATATTGCCTGTTGGTATCTGTGGGTTTTGATTAGAGATGTGCGGGTTGCATTAATTGAGTTGGATGCCTTTTTTAAAAATTTATGTGCGAGAACGTTGAACCTAGAAGTTTTGGATCATATGGAACGAGAAATTGCACTAATATTGTATAAGTTGGAGAGTATTTACCCACCTTCATTTTTTGACATCATGGTTCACTTAACCGTTCATTTGCTACGTGAAGCTCGACTTGCAAGATCAGTCCAATATAGGTGGATGTATCCTATTAAACGATTTCTTGAAAAATTGAAACGCACAGTGGGTAATAAGGCTCGTCTAGAAGGATCAATTGCAAAGACATATATTGATGATGAGTGGCATACATTCTGTTCCAAATACTTCCACGGGGTTGACACAATGTTTGATCAGGCAGAAAGAAATTTTGATGTTGACCAAGCAAGACAACGGAATGAATTTTCTGTATTTTTTCAACAAGTACGTCCACTTGGTACTCAGGATGGTTATGATTTGTGTGAACAGGAATTTGAGAAAACTCAATGGTACGTGCTAAATAATTTCCCAGAGATAGAGAGCCACTTGAAGTAAGTTTAAATTAATTGTTAATTAATTATTGAATTTACTTATTAAACATTTATATAAACATACTTATTGTTGCTAATTTTTAATTTTTGTGATCATATTAATATGCTCAAAGAATTGGGAGTAAATGCTATAGACTTGAGACATGAACAGGAGTTCCCGAAATGGTTCGAACAACGGGTAATGACATTAATATAGATGTTATTTTATTACTTATTAAAATATTACTATTGTTAACGGTTGAATGTTTATACTTTATTTAATATGTAGGTTGTACAAATGCATGCAAGTAATCGGAGCGATATATCAGACGAACTATATGCACTAGCGGGTGGTCCCTCGAGACGTGCTGCTCGATATTCTGCATGTATTTCTCGAGGAAGTAGGTATCACACAATTGATTGAGAACTTTATAGGAAACACAAAATAGTTGTGTCCTTGTCGAAGGGAGTCATGATGGAGATAATATTGATTTCTATAGAGTTATCGTAGATATAATCGGATTGAGATATGTGGGGGAGCTTGTAGTTTATATGTTTAAGTGTGATTGGTGGGATTTAAGCAATCCTCGAAAAGGAAAATGCCAGGATGAATATTTTCTGAATATTAATATATCAAAAAAATGGTATGAAGATGATCCTTTCATTTTGGCTTCCCAAACATCTCAAGTATTCTATTTAGACGATCCACAGTTAGGAAATCAATGGCAAGTAGTACAAAAATTTTCTCCTAGAAATATTTATAACGTTATTCCTGAGGTGAAGGGACAAGATGAAGAAGAAGATGATCCCTCTACTCAAGAAGCATACCAAGAGAATCAACCTACCTTTAACTTATTTGTAGATTTGAGCCAGTATGAGATGATCCCATTACATAGGGAAGATATTGAGGCTGATATAGTTGAGGCGACAGTTGATCAAAGTGTTGAGTCATCTGAAGTATCTACAGATGATGAGACCGAATCTATAGATGAAACTAATACAGATGATTGACCAGTTTGTGTTCACATTATACAGTATCTCGCAATTATACCACCAAAGAGGAAGGAAGTTCACATCCCATCTTCACCTGTTTCTAGCTCTCCGTTTGACTTGCTATTAGAGACTGACTTTACGGAACAAGGTAAATAGCTACTACTTATTTTTCCAATTAAGATATATGCTAATTGATATGGAGTAAATAACTAATATTATTTTATAGAAATAACAGTACAATCTCGTCATGGATGAGGCACTACTAGAGGTGTGACGTTGGAGAAATATCGTAAAGTAGGTAAGATTAAGGTTAACATTCTTGATGAACATACCGGAGGCCAGGGACAACAAGGAGCTTGGCTTGCATCGCATGTTGGTACTCTTACACGGACTTATGCACATTTGGCTACGAGTTCATGGCATAAAGTCCTCAAAAAGGCGAAAGAGTTTATAAAAAAACGTTGTTTGTTACGTAATATTTAAATATTAAATTTATATTGATATTATTTAATATTCTAAATAATAATGTCTTTGTATATATACTCTTTTAAGGATGACTTTGAACTAAATTATGGTCGGAAAGAGGAGCTTAGGACTGTTGAAGAGTTGATGTGTAATGTATTCCGCAAGTATAAGGCGAGGTGTCATGAACATTACAAGAAGTACGAGAATAAGGAAGAAGCACGTGAGCATCCTTTTCAGGATGTCCGACTTGAAAAATGGAAAAAACTTTGTGACATGTTTGATGATCCATCACATAAGATAAAGTAAATTAATTATTTATGTATCATATTTATAATTTTCACTTACTAACTTTTACAATTTCTATGCAGGAGCGAAGTTCTATAAACAAAATGAATAGATCAAAGTTGAATATTCATCATCACGCAGGCTCAAAATCTTTCCATCGCCTCTCTAAGAAATTGGTAATGTATTTTATTTATTTATTTATTGTATATAATTTTTTTTTAATATTAATTTTATATCTTAACAATGTCTCTTGTAGGAAGCATCAGACACCAATTATGATCTAACAAAATTATATGTTGCATCACATACTAATAGTAATGGAGAGTGGACTCATCCCGATACTTGTGAAAATTATGTAAGTATTATAATTTCTTTTAATTAAACATATTTAAATTATTATGTCAATATTAAATGCATATGTTGTGTGTAGGATAAAATGATTGCCATACGTACTGAAACTCCTTCAGATCATAATTCATCAACAAGTGATGTTGAAATTTTTACACAAATTCTAGGGCAATGTTAAGGATATTTGAGGGGTTTGGGTCGCTGTATAAAGCCTTCAAGCTTTTCATCAACGTCAAGCACTACAGCTATTGCGTTAGAAAATGCAAATTCTACGATTCAAGAATTGCTTACAAAACAGCATGAGTTAGAGGCTCAATTGACAAAACAAGCAGAGATGGAGATTACAAAACAGCATAAGTTAGAGGCTCAATTCACAAAACAAGCAGAGATGGAGATGCGCATGAAACAACAAGAAGATGAACAAAGAGAGATGAAGCTTCAAATGCAGATACTTATGCAACAATTCAGGCCTCCAAACAATTAATTTTCATTAGAAGTGGTTTTGAATATTGAACAATTATATATCATGTATTGAGAATTTTATTAGTATTTTATTGAACAATTTGTAATGTATTTTTAAAATATAAATATCTATTTGGTTTTAAATTTGTACTGGTTGTCCATGAAAATAATAACCGTTCGAACACTCATAATCCGTTCGAACGTATACAAATCGGACATAACCGTTCGAACATCATACATTATCGTTCGAACTGAAAAAAGTTGCGCTCCATTCGAACATTAATTATCCATTCGAACATTCTTTACTCTGCTCCGTTCGAACAGTCGCATATGTTCTAACGGTATTTTATAAGTTCGAACGGTATTTTAGGACGAATTTGTGATTTTCTTCCTAAAATATCTTTTGGAACAGTTTTATAGGGACGACCTTGCGACACTTTTTTTTTGTTCCAAAAAATATTTTGGGACGAAATACCAATATTTTGGGATGAAATTTTTCGTTTCAAAAAACATAATTTGTTGTAGTGTGTATTGATCTATACAATGACGACTATGTTTGTATAGATGCACATGTTTATATGTGTATATATATTATACACTTTGTTGTTTATAATTACAAAAAAATACATATAGATGTATTTTCATTTCATATTCCTTCAATTTATAATAAACATTTTTTTTTATCGAACTTGATAACTGGTCATTAAAATTTTTAATTTTAGTAAAATAAGGCCAAATCCGACGGTGTATTTTTGTTCATGTATTTTTCATTAAGTAAAAGATTGATTGAAGAAATTTAAGAGATGATATGCAAACGTTTAAAGGTTTAAAAAAATACTTTAATTATTTTTATTTTTTAAATTAATGAATGACTTTTGGGCTTTATAAAAGAAATATATATGAACGCGTATAGATATATAAATTCATAATTTAGCAACCAAATTCTGGATTTTCTTAAACTCAAATATTCAAGGTTTTAAATTTTTGGAGGTATGTTTTTGGATTTATTAGGTCTAAATACTCATTTATATATTTTGTAGGCAAAATTTATGGACTTAAAAAGAAAATATAGACACGTTTTCTTTCATAGCTTCTAAGAAGATTCAAGAAATTTACATGGAGTTATAGTTAAATTCAATATTAATATAGTTAACTTTAATAATATACTAGTATGAGCTAATTATTATAAAATAATATAGTTTTTTTTTTTGATAATAACGGATCACTTCCATTCAATAAAGAGGACATACAAAGTTGACTTATAAAATAAGTCAATTACAAACGTTAGTAGAATCTCAGTACACTTTCGTGACTGACATAGTCTAGTCCAGGCTGGCAAATCTCTCAAGACCTAAGTCTGAGAGATAGCACAACTCTGTCTACGACAGAGGTCACAGTAAACCAAACTCCATATCCAACTAAATGGAATATAGAGACCAAACCGCACGTCACCGCCTAAGCGGAGGGGGGAGCAACCTTCGGACCATAGTCCGAAGACATTACATTTTGGGCTTTTTCTTGGAAAATAGACAAAACAGAAAGTAAAATACGTAATAAAACACTGTAAAAAGGGAAAAACAGTGCACAAAAAGGCTGCTGGAGGGGGATTCGACCGTCAAGCTAGGGAGATCCAGAGGCGTTGGTGCGGGAACAGCTGCGCGTAGCAGCGGCAGTGGGTTCCTTGGTGGCGCGTGAGAGCCACGCGCAGTCGACCTCCGAAAACTCCAACCCGCGCGTGCGGGCAACGCGCCACTCCGGTTGAGGCCGCATTCGGTGGTTTAGCTGATCGGCGGCTGGGCAACCTCCAGGTAGGGCGCGTGGTTGCTGTTGGGTGCCGGCGAGTCCAGAACGGCGGATCTCTCTTTATTAGCCTGAAAAAGAAAACACAAGAAAAACAACAACAAAAAACTAGAAACCAGCGAGAGGGAGGGAGGGGGTGAGGGGGAAGGAGCTAAGCTCCAACCCCCTCTGGTCGGAGGTCTGAATGAAGGGGTAGTTTTAGAGAGAAGGGAGAGGTTTCAAGAAGGTAGTTTTAGAGAGAAGGTCACCTTGTGCCCCAACTACCTCTCCCTTCTTGGCAGTTAGTTCTCCGGTCCAAAAGATTCATAAAATAATATAGTTATACTATAAAAAAATAGATTAATAATAGTTTAATATATATAAACATCATAGTATTACAACCATTCATAATCAAGTATATAAATAAGTTAGACACTAGTATTGAAATAAGTCTAGTACAATCAGTTAATAACACATAATACTAATTTACTAAAGTATAATAAAATGTAATAGACACTAGAAATAAGTCTAGTGTAGAAATAAGTTATAATTAAATTATACACTAGTATAATATAATAACCTGTAATACTATAGTATAAAAATAAGTATAATATAATAAGTTAATAACACATATATAATACTATAGTATAATAACATGTGATTAGACACTATAAATAATACATAATACTATAATATGATAACATGCAATTAGAACATTGTACTACTATAGTATAATAATATCTAATTATTATACTATAATAATAATATCTAACTATAGTATTATACTAATATCTAATACTGCCACCGTCATGCTCCACCCTTGTAGATGCCACAACTCGACATACGCACACGTTTGATCGCAGGACACTTTAAGCCATCACGCTTGATCATCTAGAATTATTCCTTCCGTATAGTAAGTAAATCAGCCTTGATTTTCTAAAGTAGAATAATCGCTAACTCTGTTGCAATCTGGTTGTGATTAAGGTGGCCTGGGGCCCTATAAAGTGTTGAAGTATTAATGAGGTAGTTCTTGTCAGAAATATGGGCCGAGGGTAGATGGAGACGCGTGTAGTTGGGATTATGAATTTTGTGTTGTTGTGTGGTTGATTGTTTTGTGCTATGCCATGCCATCCAATAATTGCTTGTCATTCATCTGCATATTAATTGTTATTAATATTTGCCATGATTCATTCAACTATGCTATGTTTTATGCTATGTTGCTTAATCTGAAAACTAAGTTTTTTGGTGTCATAAGAGATATATTTTTATGTGGGTACGTGCATGTCATGATCCCAAGTCGAGATGAGGTATTATCTCGGTGGAACTCCTCTGGTCACTCGGGGAACATGTAAAATTGAGTGATGTCTCATGAGATGTCATTGGGATACAACTGGCTCGGCCAAGACAGTAACGCTCTTGGTACGACTCCAGAGCCCATCTGCTGGTGGGGGCTAGAGGATGCTTGGTCACGTTACATGCCAGATGCGGAGCTAGGCATTGCTCATAACAAAGTGACATGTGCGGTCGTTACCTGTAATACGACGAAAGGAGTTAGGGTGTGCGGGTGGTCCCGAGGGGAGACCATGGTGTACACTATAATAAATGGTTGTATTTTGGGTACAAATAGAATTTTTGGAGTGAGTGTCTATAATTAAATGATTTTTGGGAAGGTTGTAAAAATGGATATTTTTGGATAGTTGCTTTCATGACTGTTGAATACGTTTACTTGTATAATTTCATGTTTAAATCTCTTGGTTGTTGTTCTATTGATTTATTTACTGAGATTGTGAAATCTCATTGTGGTATTCCTACTTATGGTTCCGTTTCAGTAGACTTTGATATGACGCCCCGACTCCCAAGTACAAAAAGTCTCGGGAATCGTAACGTCAGCATGATGACAACTCGGTCACGCATCCCAACGACAAGTGTCAAGTGTGTGCAACAAATAAATAGTGCACAAATAAAATACACAGCGGATAGTAATTAAGTCAACTAGTACCAGAATTTTTAATTTAATACAAATATCTAAATACAAAGCGTTTAAAAACATAACCAAATGTCCCAATAAAATATAATACAAAGCTGAAAAATAAACATAGCATGAGTGATCCCAGATCACTCTTCCGGTGGAGTCAGATCCTCAGGCTTAGCATCTGCTTCATCAACAACAAAGTCTACAGTACCATTAAATGGTACCACAAGTAAGTTATAACCTAACCAAAATTTGAGATAAAAATATATCTAAACAACTAACCATGCATGCATATGATGCAATATGCAACACACGTCAAAAATCTCTTTTGGCCTAAAAATATTTCCAATAAAAACATTTCCACCATTTTCCCAGAAAATGGCCCAAAAATCAATATCCATAATTTTTCATAGAAAATGATACACAAAAACATACTCACGCTATTTTCCTAGAAAACATCCATTTTTCCAATTAATCCAATTAAACCAGATGCACCATGGCCTCCCCTATGGACCATCCGCACGTCCTGACTATTTTACGAGCGATGCCCAGTTCCGCATCCGGTGCGTTCGTAGTCAGGTCATCCTCTAGCCCCCGTCAGCAGAAGGGCCACGGAGTCGGCACGTCCAACGTTCGATCCCGTTGTAGCCCGACGACAACCCAGGGGACGTCACTCAGTATATTCCGCTCCCGAGTGACCAGAGGAGCTCCACCGAGATAATGCCCCATCTCGGCTTGGGGTCGTGATAAACACGCACCCACAAATCCAGTCAACACATGAAAACCCAGTTTTCAAAATAGCTACATGATTATGAATGCAATACATGAAAACCCCGTTTTCAATTTACAAATATGAACATGCGTGTATATGCCATGAACCAAACATAACCTCAATATCACAACCAACCAGATCACAACATAATTCCCAACAATAACCATATCACAACCAATCAGATCACAACACAATTCCCAACAATAATCAGATCACAACCAACCAGACCACTACACAATTCCCAACAATAATCAGATCACAACCAACCAAACCACTATAACAATTTTCAACACCCAAATCACAACACAATAACCAATCAAATAATTACTCCGTACTCACCCATCCACCCCCGAACTCCTCGGACTCAGTCCGGAACCAATCAGGATACAATATATAAATATAGTAGTTAATTACAAAAATATAATTAAATCTCAAAAGAATTGTTTAAGAAATACTTAAAGTGTTTTAAAATATTTTAGGAGGCTCGCAGAGGTGCAAAAGGCGACTGGAAGGCAATGCAGCAGTGTAAAAACATTGTGGCCGAATACACTGTAAACCCAAAATTCAACGGGGTCAAACGGAGACGTGAAATTGATAGGGTAGGGCCTATGGAAGGTGGTTAGGCTAATAGAAGTGATGGTTGGCCGTGGGTGGCAGCCGAAACAGCGGTTTAAGGCTGAGAAACTCAAATCGGACTTTGAGTTCGATGGGGCATCTCCGGTGACGGATCGGGGCCGGGATTGGGTCCAAAGGGTTGCTGGAGGGCCGGTGATGAAGTGGTAGAAATTTGGTGGCCGGACGGCGGCGAAATGGGTGGAGGAAGGCCGCGGTTTCGCACGACTTCCGGAGGCTAACGGCGGCGCGGCGTGGTCTGGGATTTGGAGAGTGACTCGCCGGCAGGTGGGCAAGCCGGTGGTGCCGGCGGTGTCGGCCACGGACGGCCGGCGGCGGCTCAGGGAGGAGGAAGCCAAGTTGAGTGTGGGAGAGGAGAGAGAGAGAGAGGTATCGGGCTAGGGGGATCCGAAAGAGAAGAAAGAAAAAGAAGAAAAGAAAAAAGAGAAAAAGGAAAAGAGAAGGGAGAAAAAGGAGATCCAGTCTTTTCATCTTGGGTTTCGAAAAGATCCAATGAAGAGGATTTTAAAACTATTAGATAAATAAAATAATCCAAATGCAGTGAAAGATTTAAATAAAACAATAATTATTTTAAAACCCCAAAACAAACCAATTTAAATTAAAGATCACTTTAAATGCAAAACAGTAAATAACATTAAGAAAACACCATAAAAATTAATTTTTACAACTTAAAATATTATAAAATAATATTTAAAACTCCCATAAATTTAAAATAAGAGAATCAATCACCAAATAAATTAAATAATTCATTCATTAAAAATACACTAAAATCTGGGATGTTACATTGATGTAGAGGATAAGTATGAGCAGGAGGGATCGACCCCACCTCAGGAGTGATGGCTTGGACTTTACTCATCATTGTTGTTGGACCTTTTTATTCATTTTCTTTGATACCTCTAGATGATTGTATTAACCTCTTGGAGCACATTTTGTTGGGTTGTATTTGCTTAAAATTCTCTAGTACTTACTTTTAGACTACTTTATTTTTTTTTCGTTGCGTTATATATTGTACATTTATTGCATATTTGCACACACTTGCACTTGGCAATGGGGGTGGTTATTACCTTGGTGTCGCGACTCCCACCAAATCACATGTGGGGGTCGAGGGCGCCACAGTTTGGATTTGAACTCTAAGTCAGTTCTTACCCCTAGTATTGGGTACTACACAAAAATAGAAAATTCAAACCATTTCAACCAAAACGGAACAAAATTCAAAACTATGCCTGTATATACAAAAACAACCGACTTTAATTATTTTTTGGAAAATGATAAAAATATAATCCCTTTTATAATTAGTTTGAAACTCTGTAAAAAATGAAGTGTGGTTTAATAAAATAATTATACTATTTTATACAAATGCCATCTATTTTAAATAGAATTATTAAAAGATTTGATATATGTATTAATATCTTCTTTTTGTTTATCTCTAAATGCCTTTATTTATTTATATATAAGGGGGTGAGGGGTTTCGAACCTAGATTTTTTATTTGAAGAATTGGGCCATATGCCATCAGGCTCTTAGCCTCTCTAAAGGCCAATTTATGTGTAACACTTTATACCTAGGCTAGGGGTAGCATTGCTCACTTGGGCTGGTTCTTTTTTCTGCCTGGTCTGGAATTCGAATTTTGAGCCAATAACTATATTACCCACCTGTCAATATTTAGGGTGGATATGGGTATATGAGACGGGTATCGAGTTTTAAATTTGGTACCCGGAATCCTGGTATATTTTTAAAAAAATTAAGTTATGTTTAACTTGAGTACCTGTATTTAAAAATTAAAAAAGTAGGGTTTTTACAAAATTTGGTCTCCTCGGATACCTAAATTCTAGATTTCAAAAATTGTAATTCTTCTGAGTACCGGTTTGGGTTAAACCTGGTGGATAACTAAACCGCATTACACGTCCAAATCTGAATCCAGATATAGCCGAATACTCAAGTCTATACTCGAATGAACAACGGCCTTAACTAAGGGTGTTTGAATGATAAGAAGTTTTCATGAATACTATACAAATGTTTATAAATATCGGTAAAACCTTGTTATAGTAAATTTTATAGGATTTGTAAAAGTGACAGTATTATTAAAAATATATTTGGATATAAAAGTGTTTAGAAAAGTATTTAATTTAAGATGATAAATAAATAAATTCAAATTTAAAAAAAATGAAAAAGTTAACAGCAAAACCATTACCATGGGTAACCAACTTGGCCAGTACTATGAGTAGCCCCCATATCAAGCCGCCACTGACCTAGCTACCACGAGTTAAGGTGAGAATATGTAATACGATTCGTAAATCTAACATGAATACGGCACGAGTTTAGCAAGTTTGAGTTTGATATAAATGAGTTTGGATCAAACCAGCTTGACCCATTAAGACACGATTAATAAACGGACCAATAATGACTAACACACTTAACCTGAAATCAACCCACAATAACTCTTTTAAATTTTATTTCAAAATTATAATTTTATTATTATAAAATTGTAATATTGGTATTTCTCTATATGCTTATATTTTATTGTTGGGATTGTAATTCTAGACCTATTCTCATATTTGTTATTATTATGTTTATAATATTAATTTTATTATAGGTTAAAATTTGAAAATATTGATATTTTTGTTAGTATATTGGAGATATTGTGTCTGTTAATAAATATGGATTTTAATTTTTATATAACATTATGTTAATCAGGTCAAATGGCTTATGTGGATGAACTCAACCCATTTACACGAAACTAGTTTAAATAAATCGTGTCGTGTTAATCAATTTATAATTAATTATTAAACGAGTCAAAATGAGTGATACGACATAATCCGTTATTTAAATGGGTCGTGTTAAGGTTTGAATGTCTGCTCATTTAGCTTAATGAGTCAGTTTAGATTGATTCATATAGTCGAGTATTCATGACTTGACAAAAACACGATTCTATAAAGGCAATTTTTTATTTGTAATTCTTAATCATACTCGAATTTAGCTTGATTTATTTATTAAATGAGCTGTTCGTAAAATAAAATTATGATCGGCTATTAAACAATATAACTTATATGAAAAATTCTACTTATCATTCTCTACACCATAAGCCAATATGTGATTTGTCCAGCGGGTCTCTTATCATGGATTGAGGATTTTTTTTTTTTACTCTAGGAAAGTCTTGTATCCTAGTTCACACTAAGGAGGATTTGCAGTTTTCTTTGTTTTCTTCTCTGGCTTGTCTTTTTATGTGGCAAGAGATCCCACCTACAGAGGTTAAGTAACCGAGATAATGGAAGATGAAATCCTAGACAAGTGGGGTAAGCGTCGATTGATAGAGGCTGAACAACATGAAATACAGATAAATTTCACAAAAGAGAATCTGGTTGCTAGACATGGGAAGTTATGTCTGATTGGTCTTATAGTTTCTGAAAAGACCAGCAACAAAGAAGTTTTCAAGGCAACAATGTAGACAGTATGGAAGCCAAAAGGAAGAGTTTTGTTTAAAGAAGTAGGTGACAACTTGTTCATCATTGAGTTTAAAAAAGAATAATACATCCAGAAGGTGAAACAAGGTAGACCAGGGACTTTTGATCATAATTTTGATGGGCCATCCACTCCAAAAGATGTAATTTTCAACAAGGAACCAATGTGGTTACAGCTACATAACATTCCTTGGGGGGGGGGGGGGGTGTGCGCATAACAAGGGATATTGGTGCACATATAGGGAAGCAAAATTGGTGAGGTAATGGAGGTGGAGGTTGATGAGGATGAGATTGGATGGGGCCCTTATCTTAGAGTTAAAATTGATGTCGACATCACTAAACCACTTATGAGAGGTATCCTTTTAAGTTTCCAAGGCATCAAGTTCTAGATTTCTTTTAAATATAAAAGATTGTCAAACTTTTGTTTCAATTGCCAAATGCTATCAAAATGTTCATTTGGAGAGCTTGTAAATATGCCTTACCTACTCTCCACAATCTGTGAAAAACGAAAGTAGCGGAGGAATTTGCTTGTCCAATATGCAAAATTTGCCAAGAAACTGTGGAATATGTCCTATGGGAATGTGAGGCATCCAAAGATATTTGGAGCCAAGGATGCAAAAGAATCCAAAAGATGTCAGGGCAGGGCAATTCCTTTATAGAGATTTGGAGTCAGCTAGCAAAAAATCTAAAACAAGAGGAGTTGGATGAGGCTGCTGTGATTACTTGTATGATTTGGCATAGAAGGAATGATGTTGTCCATGGGAAAGGCTTATTGAATCTAAACTCAATTATTAATAGAGCACATTTGGAGGTACAAACTTATAGGAACAATAACAAACGCTCTCAACCTACTGCTGTCACCATGGAAGCACTAATTTGTTCTTGGAAAAAGCCACCAGAATGAGTGTTCAAAGTGAAACTGGGATGCTGCCACAAGCACTGTTGTTGGAAAAATTGGAATGGGTGCAATTATTAGGGATTCTCTAGGGCAGGTTATTGGCACTCTCAAACCTTCACGTTCCTTATCAACCACTCCTTTCACTGCAGAATCCTATACTTGTATGATAGCAGTAATTTTCTGCCAAGACATGGGTATAACTGAGCTTATTATGAAGGTGATGCTCTCCAAGTGGTGAATATTTTAAAGAAGAACAATACTGACTTGAGTTATGGAGGTCTACTAATTACTGATGTAAAAAACATGCTCAATTCGTTTGCTAGATGGTATGCTCAACACATCAAGAGAGATAGATGCTAATAAAACTGCTCAAGGTCTAGCTCGAGATGCTCTTCATTTAGAGGAAGACTTGTATGGTTTGGAGGAGATTCCTTCTTGTATTTTTTGTTTATTTTTATAAGAAATAGGCTTCATTTCCTTCCTTGAATGAAGTTACATTTGTAACTCAAGTTATAAGCCAAACTAACATTTGTTGTAAGTATCCCCGTACACAAATATCTTTGTGACATACATTGTTTTAATTTCTAAAAACTCTCAAAAAAAGAGTATCATTCTCTGTATAAAACAGAGATAAAACCACCCGCATCCAAACTCCATCCTCCAAAGGAGGAGAAGTGAACAACACACCCATCCTCCTAAACGGAGAAGGGAGGAACCAACACCGCCCTTCTCCAAAAGAGGAGGGGTTCTCCTGCTATGGACATAAAGTCTAATAGCCTATTTTATTATTATCTCACATAAACAAAACCAAAATACTGACACAAAAAACACACAACATAAAAATCAAAAACATTGGAAAACAGAAATGGTGGTGGTGTGTGAGGGACACGCTCCACCTTGGGAGGAAGCAATCGGTCGATCTTGTAGGTGCCAAAGTCGTTGGACCCTGAACTGTCGCGCGTGGCATCATTGGAAGAAGATTTGCGGTGGCGCATGGGCACCACACGCTTCCTTTGACCCGCATGTGGGTGCAATGTGCCTCTTTGATTGGCGCCCAATCTAGTCGACTGTAAAATCAGTGGGTGAGAATTTCCCCCGGGGGGGGGGGGTGCGTGTATGAAGAAAGCCACCAGAGATGCTCGAATCTGACTTTTCTCCCTTAATTAGATTGAAAACCAAAAAAACCAAGAAAAAAACAAAGGAACAAAAGAAAATACAGTAACAAGGAGGAGGAAGGCTACCTCCTCTCCTCGCCCACTGGTGCTGGATCCGGTTTCGAGGAAGCTTTTCTTTAAGAGAGATGTGAGAGCCTCTCTCTATAGAAGTGTTGGTAGAAAGGCTCCCTAAATTCCTTCTTATATTCATTCCACTGTCTTAAGTGAAATGATGTAAGTTTTCAATAAGTAATAAAATATCTTTCTATAAAAGAGAAATATGTGATTTATTATTTTTACTTTTCTATTTAAACATACACATATTAAATATGTAATAATGACAATAATGACAATAATGACAATATGTGTATTTTAGTATGTGACAATAATGACAAGTCACATAGTATTGTATGGTGTAGATATGATAAATAGTATTTTTCAACTTATATAAAGTTCAAATTCATTCCAATAATCTTACAAAAGATCAAATAACATCATATTTATAAATATTATAATATTCTTTTACTTAAAAAGATAAGAGGAAGTCATATTCTCAATTCCGTGCTATGCATGTAGAATCCTTATGAAAGTTAATGATATAATATAAATAATTTATCATGTAAAATTGAAAAACTCAGTTGAAGGGGCACACTGATCGTGCCGTCCTTTATTCAAAAAAAGAAAAGAAAAGAAAAACTCACGAACAAATTTGAAATTGTTAAAAAATATTAACTTATGAACAAAAAATGAAACTCGAATATAAATTCAAGATCGACTCGTATTTGGAAAGATATTAATGAATAAGGATTGACTTTTTACTAGTTAGTGTTTGTTTGGATAGTGAGATGAGATAAGATGAGATAGTTTTAGTTGAATTGTTAAAATATTATTTTTTAATATTATTATTTTGGAATTTGAAAAATTTGAATTGTTTATTATATTTTGTATAAAAATTTAAAAAATTTATAATAATGAAATAATATAAGATGAGATGAATCGATAACATTTCTATATCCAAACATGGTCTATTCTAACTCGATCATTTACATCCCTATCATCAATTTAGTGTAGCTTTTAACTATAAAAAGTAAAGAAATACTCTAACTATAAAAATATTACACAAAAATAATTCTACAAACTAATGTGGTTTGATGTAGTTTATCAAATTGTAAAGTTATTTTTATTATAAAATAAATCTAACAAATCAGATAAAATCATATCAATTTATGAGATCATTTTGTAAATGTAATAGTATTCTTCTTAGAAAATATAATCCTCTTTATCTTTCTCTATGTAAAACCCTTGCCCACAAATATATATATATATATATATATATATATATATATATATATTTACATATATAAGTAGTGTTATTGTGTCGTCTAGTTTTGATCATTAAGCATGCCTATTAGTATAAATTTTATTTTTTATTTTTTTATATTTTTTAAACATATTTAAGTATTATTAAAAAATAAAAAATTTATTAATATACTAATAATTATTTTTTTAATTAATAAATAAAAAATATATATAAACAATAAAAAAATAAATAAAATAAAATGAGATGATATAGCAGTATCATCTGTCTTGTAAAACAAGCCCATGTCTTTTGCCCTTTTTGCTTTTCTCGTTTTCCCCCTCCGTTTCTTTTCTTTTCCCCTTCTTCTACCCCCGATCGCTCACCTCTGCAGCGCCTCCTCCGTTCTTCTCTCTCTCTCTCCCCATCTTCTCAGCCGTCTTACCCATTGTATTTTACGAACCTCGAAGGTCGCCACACTTTCAACCCCTTTAATTGCTTCATCTCCTATCAATAACCCCACTCTCTGAAGCTCTCTCTCTCTCTCTCTCTCTCTCTTCCTCCCTCCCTCCCTATATCGTTCTTATTTTTCGCTGCTATCGAGCCATTGTCGCTGGTCCAGTTGCCGCCTCAAGCTTTGCATGCTGCTGTTTTCTTCTTGGTTTAAACTCCAGTTATTTATAATAGGGGTAAGGTTCTCCTACCGAGTGACGAGTTACTGTATATTTAATTGGGTTTAGATTATCTGGGAATCGAAATTATAATGGCTGATTTTTAATGCAACAGAAATGGTCAGTTGTGAGGATACTCAGCATTAGAGGAGTTCATTAAAACAGATTTTGGGTCGATTTCTCAACGAAATTGAATAGGTTGTTATTTCAGTCGCTAGAAATGTATGACTAGATTACTTGGCAAATATGGTTTGATCGGAAAAATTTGATATTCTGTATTGAAAGTGAAGAGGGTTTTGTTGGATGATTTTGTTGTGGGTTGGCTATGTTAAAATGAAACTGGAGTGTGGTCTGAATTGAAATTGGTAAAAATGGATTTTGGTTGACGTCCAATTGGACATTTTTCTTACTAAACGAGTTGGGATTTGGTTAGAAAATATAAATTTAGCTTAATGCATTTTTTTTTCTAGGGAGAAAAAATTTGATCAAACTGTTGGTTATTTTTGCTGCGGAAAACAGAGTTTCAATACAATTTGATTTTTTTTTTTTCCGTTATGTATTTAATTGTTTAGATGATTTTTAGGATATTCAAAACTAGATCCATAAATAAATCAATTTGGTAATAGATATCCTTAAACATAATCTAACACCTCAACACATATATTTAGTATTTGGGTTAGTTCAACCCATTTATATTAAACAGGCCGAAAGAAGTTGAAATGAGTTCCGTTCAAGTCAATCTAATATTATTAGTTTATTAAATAAGTTATGCAGATGACCTGACACTATATATTTATTTAAATGGATAATTTTAGGATTGAGGTGTTTGATATGTTTAATTAAAGTTGGATTAGTGTTGAGTGATATGGCTGTACTCCCATAACTTCATTGACATGAACCTGACCTATGCACTTGAATTGCCACCCTAGCCTCATTCTTAGTAGAAAATGGTTGGATTATGTTGAATTTATTTATTTTAGAAATAGAAAAGAAAAATAATAAGAAGAAACAGTTTAGGGTATTGGATAATGATATAGTTTGGTATGATTGGGATGCAATATTGTAGAATCAATAACACTGAAGTTCTAGAAGAAAATCTTAGAAAAATCTTGGTTAGGGTGGGGCGAAGGTGGCCTTGGAGAGTGCACGTATCCCAAACAATGAAAGTGGTTTGGGCCTAAAGGGTTCGGAGGCTAGAGAGTTGGAATTGAGTAACCGTGGTGAAGCATCTCTAGACTGTGTGCACCAATGATTAACAATCGATAGGGCTGAAATGGGTTAATTATTAGAGGCTGTAGCTTTTTTAAGATCACGTTTTCTTCATTGTGGGGAAAGCGATAAAACCTCACTTTGTTATATCATTGACATCTTGGATGTCCATAATTAAGATATTTGGAAAATGATCTTGTCCTTAAGTCTGGCATTGATTTAATGCCAAATTGATAAACCTAGTTGACATATCAGATTGAGTGTGGCCTTTCATAGGACTGGCATGGAAAGCCATTGAGGACAACACTCACTCACTTTTAAGCCTAATAACTCTTTTTAGAAAAGAGGATAGTACCCCATAATTTTATTAAGGAGCCCTCACTTGTGGCAGAGGAATTTTAAGTCTAATAACTCATGTCAAGATAGAATCACTTGGAAGGTTGCTCCTAGTAATTATAAATTCTTGGTCTGTTTAATTCTTGGGAAACTTTTGACATCCAAGTAATGAGGTGAACTGGCATGGGGGTGGTTTGGTTTCCAGAGTCATCTCTTGGCATGCCTAATTCTATGACTTGCTATACATCGTAGACTTACTACTCATGGATGGCTCCTGGAGATAGTCCTTAATTGGTCATGTCTTGTTCTTTGCAATTCTGCAGTGGGATGAAATCATGATCTGTTCTTCAATTGTCCTTCTCCGAAGTGGATAATCAGTCAACAGTTGCCCGATGTGATAAATTACCAAACCTTGATGAGTATTCCTTGGGAGGGTGACAAATATTTCAGTTTAGGCATTAATTACTCACCATTATTAAGCTACAAAATCAGGGGAAGACATATATTATTGTGCTTTGAAGCTGTCTCGGGGAGGAATTTTGTGGAGCACAAGCCAGAGGCATATATTGAAGCATAGAATTTTCTAATTTTCTTGAATTTGTTAAATGGAGTTGATGCACATTGTTTAATCTATTACTCTTAACAGGTTTTTGACAAGAGTATTGTTTTACAAGTTGATGGGGAAGGGGAAAGATAAAAAATCTCCAAGGCCTCCCAACATTGCTCCATCAATCCAAGTATTGTCGTCTTACTCCCATCTTGTGTTCTTTGAACTTATATTTATTTATATCTTTAATTTTGTGTTTATAAATCTATTGTTTATATTTTAGGAAATACCAAAAGCATTTTATCCGGATTGGTCGAGCTATATGCATGGTTATTATGGAGCTATGCCACCTCCATTTTTTCCACCATTTGTTCCCCATCCAAATACCCATCACTATCCATGGGGAGGCCAGGTGATAAAATTTGGGTTGACATTTTTTGTTCAGGTACATCATGCATACATTCACGATCTCATGTTGCAAACTGCAGCAATCGTTGGCCCGACTGTTTTTATTGCCAATTCCTTACCCTATTGCATTCAACCCTGGAAGTTCAAGACATGTGGAACAGGTTGCAGAGCCCACCTCAGATTCAAGACAACGTAATACTGCTGAAAGTGGAACTCGGGATAAATCAAATGCGAGGGATGAGCTTGATCAAGAACAGGTAATAAATCAATAAATTGGAATCTTTACTTTTTTTTTTTATCAATAATATACAACATTTGTTTCTAATGTGGCAATTTACTATGGTTTTCCAACCTATGAAATTTTTGTAGGATTTTGGTGGATTCAAAGAGAAACATGTAGATGAGGGCACTGCTGAAGTGGCAAATGATGCTGCACATCATTTAAGGGTGGAAGAGGAGGTGGATAACGATGGGCGTGAAAATTTCATGAATGACGGGAAGGACAATGATTGTCTTGAAGAGCCCAAGTCGGGGATGTTGTTTAGTTCCAAGGAGGAGCTTTTTGCTTATTATGAACAATATGGGAAACAAACTAGTTTTGGGGTTATGACACAAAGAAGTAAAAGGGAAGTGGATGGGAGTGCCAAATATTTAACGCTAGGATGTGCTCGTGGTGGCAAGGCACGAAATCGAACATCCAATGTTTCTAAGCCACGTCCAACAACAAAGACTAATTGTAAGGCCAAGATTAATGTGATGTTGGTTGATGGATCATGGCGTGTGACTACAGTTGAGAATACACACAATCATGCACTAAATCCATTCAAGTCGAAGTTCTTTAGATGTAATAGAAATGTTGATGATGTCGTCAAGAGGCAATTAGACGAAAACGATGAGACTGGCATACAAATGAATAAAAGTTTCGGCGAGGTGGGTGAGCTCAAGAAAATTCAATTTATAGAGAAAGATTGTCGAAATTCTATTGACAAAACGCGACACCTTCAACTTGGTAAAGGAGGCGCTAAGGCACTATGTGAGTATTTTGAGAGAATGCAGTACAAGAATGATAAGTTTTATGTCATGATGGATTTGGATGATGATTCGAGATTGAGAAATGTTTTTTGGGCCAATGCACAGAGTAGGGTAGCGTATGAATATTTTGGAGATGTTGTTACGTTTGATATGACTTACCTGAATAATAGTTACAACATGCTCCATGCACTTATCTTGGGTGTAAACCACCATGGTCAGTCAATTCTTTTAGGAGTAGGATTGATATCAAGTGAAGATACAGATACTTTTATTTGGTTATTTCAAGCTTGGTTGAAATGCATGGATGGGAGAGCTCCGAACGCTATTATAACTGACCAAGATAGAGCTATAAAAGATGCAATTGCAACCGTTTTTTCAAAAACCCGACATAGATATTGTTTATGGCATATTATGGGAAAAGTGCCAGAGGAGCTGGGTTCCCATGCTCAATATAGTCATGAATTGATAAGTGCCTTGCAACAATGCGTTTATGACTGTCAAACTTGTGAGGATTTTGAGAAGTCTTGGGATGTGTTACTTAATACATACAATTTGCATGATCATGCATGGCTACAAAGTTTATACAGTGAGAGAACATATTGGGCACCAGTATATTTGAAAGATGCATGTTGGGTTGGAATGAGTACAACACAAAGAAGCAAGAGCCTGAATGCATTTTTCGACAATTTGGTGTATTCAGGGTCTATGTTGAAAGAATTTGCCGATAAGTTTGATAATGCATTGAGGAAGAAGGTTGAGAATGAGAATGCGGCAGACTTTAACTCGTTCAAGTACACAATTTCATGTATATCTCATCTATTTGTTGAGAAGAAATTACAACAATTGTACACTAATTCCAAGTTCAAAGAAGTTCAACAAGAGATAATGGGGATGATATATTGTAATTCTCATTTTTATAAAACGGAGGGTGCAATTTCAACGTATCAAGTGTCTGATCAAGTACATGATGACTTCATCAAACTGGTTACATTTTTAGTTTACTTTAACGAAGATGAGTGCGAGGCAAAGTGCATATGTGAATTGTTTGAAATGAGAGGAATTTTGTGTAGACATATTCTTACTGTTTTCTCTGCTAAGAATATGCAATTGTTACCTTTGAGGTACGTTGTGGACCGGTGGAGGAAGGATCTAAAACGAAAATATAATTTTTTACAAACCAGTTATGATGACTTGAGTGGCAAACCCGATGCCCACAGATATTCCTGTTTGTTAAAGAGATGCTATGAAGTATTAACAATTGCATCGTCAAGTGATGATCATTTTGTTGATATGATGCGCCAGTTAGATGTGATGGATGAGAAATACAGTATGGCAAAATTCCACTAATGTCACAACAGGAAAATAAAAAGGGTACTCAGTCCTCATGTAATTAGTGGCCAAGGCAGGCGGCCAGCAAAGAGGAGGGTACCTAAGTAGAGAAAGTCATGAAGAGGTTACAAATAGGGAACAACAAAGCATGTGACAACGGAGTTGCAGACGAGAGAAAAGAAACAGGTCCAAACATACTTATGCTATGATAGTTTGTCATGCTTTACGCTTGGTTATGCTTATTGTTCAATTATTAATGAAGTAGGCTTGATTATGTTTATTTGTTGTGCTTGTACATTTTTTGAAACTTTGACATGTCAAGCGACTGAAGTGTATTGGAAACAAGTGGAGCTGCATTGGATATGGACAAAGTCCCATTTCCATTGGGGGTTGAGTCCCAACATGGTCGTATGATTGGAATGCAACAAAGCGTTATCACTCGGGTATACATATGATTATTCAAAGAAATTTGGACATATCAAACTGGTACTATGTTATTTACCCGTCTTTATATTTGACTACAGATGTACTGTAGGAGAGAGATGGTACTTCTGGCAATTGAAGAGTTGGGTCTATTTAAAATTATGCAACTTCTGCTTGTGGTTTTTGGGAGCTTTGTCAGTTGCTGCTTTGCTGGTTGTAGCTTAGGCTTGGTTGCAACCATGTTTTGTTGGAGGCTGCTTGTTACACAAATATTTTTATTCGTCTGTCTTGATGTCCACCGGATTAAAACTGATGGATAACATTTCACTCTTTCTATGATTTCTGATTGTTATCTCTGTCATTCATTTTGTTCATTGCTTTGGTGCAATCAGGATTTGTGCTGCAGCCGAAACCAATGCATGGTGTATATTGTTTCAGTTTTTTTTTTTTTTTTTTTTTAATTTTTATCGTCAATGTTTTGATCAATTTGTACTTGGACAAACAATATGACAATTTTCTGTAGTTGTGTAATCTTTCCCGTTCTTTATAATAACAAGGTTTTCATAAATCACATGCTACTCTGAAAGTGCATGGTACACCACTGAAAATACAGGAAAATAACACCGCAGAGGGCTGTGAAATATAACAAAATACATTTATTTTTGATAAAACTAGTCTTCAATACAAGCCTTTTTTTTTTCTGTTGCTAAATAGTCCCCAATACACTTGGTAGTATGCGTGCATGTCTAATGTCTATTGCTTTTAAAGCTTATTTCAATCCTTTCGAAGTATTCACTTGTTCTCGTTAAAAACATCCTTGGTTGCAGAGAAAATCACAACCTAAACAAAATGTGTCAAAGGGACCGACTAAGTTCACAACCTAGAATCAACAAATTTGCAAAATAAACCAACCAATTGGGCATACAAGATGAACTAGAAACCTAAGGATAGCCACAGGAGGGAGTTGCCGTATGGATCTCCTGAGACCGGAGGAAATTGTACAACGGGAGGGGGAAGTGCTTCAGCAAGGGAGATCGAGAGAGAGGAGGGGGAAGTGGATTGTTGCATTTGGGAATAAAGGGAAGTAAATACTAAATATGATAGCATATTTTCTTTTTCCGAAAAAGGGCAGAAGTACTGTGCATGCATCTAGTGTGTGCAGATCAGGTAGAGAGTCCTTGTCCACTTTTACAAAACTTTTCATCTCATTTCATCTAATCATTATAATTTTTTCAAATTCTTATACATTAAAATAAATAATTTAACTTTTTCAAATTTCAAAAAAAAAAAAATATTAAAAAAAAAATATTCTAATAATATTTTATTCAAGTTTCAACTTTTATCTCAACTCGTCTCATCTGTAAAAACAAAGAGACCTTAGTGTCTAGTTTCCTTAAGAACAACAGGGGCAAACTGACTTTGGAAAGGCATGCAGCGGTGTTTTGTCTTGAAATGAAAGTAGGATACTATTAAGTTTTTTTTTTCGAAAGTGTATAGTGTCATTGTTCATGATCATTTTCATTTGAGTTAATGTAGTGTGAATATTAGAATAGACACACAATAGTAGTGTCATCTAGTGCGAATCATTGACAGCACATGCGTGTGACACATTGATGCTTTAGATGCATTTATGTCTTATCGCAAGTGACCAAATCTTTTATAATATTTTTTAAATTCAAACGAAATTGTATGTTTTTTCATTTCCTAACGGTCTTTATTAACTGTCAATGTCAGTTATTTTCATACCTTTTTGATAGAAACTGTTTTATTTAAAATTTAAATGAAACAATATAACTGTTTTGCTATTATATCTTTTTGAAGTTCTAAAATTAGTACTCAAAATTTGTAATCTGCACACTATATAAACATTATTGCATCCTAAGGACAAGATTGCTAGATTATCTTTTGCAGAACTCATTTTCATGAGTGGGAGGTAATATTTGTCTAAGAGACAGATTAACAATCATCTCACTGTCATCTATTAATCTTAAATCTCTGTTTTCTTCTTTTTTTCCAACATGACCTGAGTGGCTAACATCCTAGTGTTGTGGTTGCTGCCAAACCACAAGTGAGGGTCAGGGACACCACACAAATAATGCGGATTCCATTTTAAAAAAGTGGACAAATATGAGATCATCCATATAAAAAAATTCATTTTTAATAGTGGACTTAACTATATTTTAAAGAGAGTATACGAGATTTGTATGCTCTGTGACTTTATCGAACATTACTTTTAATTAATATATTAGATTTGGAATTTGTTGTGCTGGGTGGTCTGAAATTTGGATTCGCATGATGGACGTATAAATTATGGCACGTATACTTGTTTAATGACTCAAGGTACTCAGCATATTAAACAGGAGGCAACGCCATATTACAGAAACAACGTAGTAAAAAACAAACGAAATAACATATTTAAATCTCGTGTAAGAACAACCAGATTTATTACACTGTAATAGAAGTTTAAGAACTAGAAGAAAGAAATAGGAAAATGTTTTCTTATCCCATGATGATCAACGCAAGAAGAACAACGTCGTTTTGGCAGCTAGAGATAGAAGCAAAAGAGAACATTTAAACAAACTCATTGGAACAAATACAAGAAAACGAAGACATGCAGTCGTTAAGGCCAATATTCTTCAACAGTTGTTAGAAGCCAAGCTATTTCCAATGTCAATGACAAATCGGTATCTTACATCACCCTTAGCAAGACGCTCCATTGCCTTATTAACGTAGTCTATTGGAATAAGCTCAATGTCTGCTGTGATGTTATGTTTTGCAGCAAAATCTATCATCTCTTGAGTTTCCTTCAATCCTCCGGTGGCACTCCCCGCAACCATTTTCCTTCCTGTTAAAACAATTCTTATTAGCTCTATAGCTATAGATGAAAAATCTGATGGAATTTCAAGTTATAACATAGGGAAAAGTTAGCAGTCGACTTAAAAGGAAATTACCCGTAAGCAGAGGAAAGATCGGTAGCTCAAGTGGCTTCTCTGGTGCACCCAACATAACAAGCTTTCCATGAGACTTTAATAGACCAATTAAGGGCAGAATGGAATGAACAGCAGATACTGTATCCAGTATACCATCAAACGTGCCCTGGGCAGCCTGTACAAATTTGATAGTTTTAACAATCACTCTCTATTAATATTCTCAGACTATCACGAGGTGAACTAGAGAAAAATGTTGTTAGCTAACACTAACCTGCATTTGCTCTTGGTCACGACTATGTAAGAACGAGTCAGCACCAAGATGCCCCAGAGCTTCATCCTTCTTGTTGGCGGAGGTACTAATTACAGTCACTTTTGCTCCAAAAGCCTTGGCAAATTTAACACCCACATGACCAAGTCCACCTAGGCCAACAATCCCAATGTGTTTACCCGGCTCCGCTAACCCATAATATTTCAAAGGACTGTAAAGTGTTATCCCAGCACAAAGAAGGGGAGCACTAGCATCGAGTGGTAAGTTTTCAGGGAATCGAAGGATGTAGCGCTGATTAGCTACCATAGTGTCTGAGAAGCCTCCGTATGTAATTGTGCCATCACAGTAAATGTCATCGTATGTCAATATCGTTTGGGGACAGTAAACTTCAAGGTCATTGTTGCAGTTCTCGCAGGAGTGGCATGCACCAACCAAGGTTCCCACTCCCACTTTGTCTCCCACTTTAACTTTCTTCACCTCGTTCCCTACTTCTGTCACTTCCCCAACAATTTCGTGCCTGCAATTAAAATGAAAGTCCAATGTTATTGCAGACTGCAGTAGTTACTTTGTGCACCAAAAGATCTATTGACGTGTTTGTTGATCTTTTTTAGGCTACACAATCGCTTAAAATGAAATGGAAACTTACCCAGGAACAAGTGGGTATTTGGAATTACCCCACTCGTTTTTGATCTTGTGAAGGTCGGAGTGGCATATCCCACAATAAAGAACTTTGAACCTTACATCCTTGTCTCCGGTTACCCTATAGATATACCATTTAAAGCACAAATTGAAAAATCAGAAGCTTGAGAAAACAATACATAACGACAACCAATGAGAGACAATCACAACGCATGGATCCTTTTCCTTGCTAGTTGATCAAAATTTGAAACTATTAAACAATAACGTATTTACTTTAAATGCCAAGAGAAGAAAACAGAAAGGAAGGGAAAACCGAACAAGTAAGAATGGAATTAAGGTGGGAGCGAGAGATCGAGAGGGGACCTTCTGGAGAATTTGAAAGGTGAGAGAAGGCCAGAAGAATCTCTAGCTGCCCATCCAAAGGCCTTTACCGGGTGCTGTTCCTCGGGTGCTTTCGCCATAAAAACAACTAACAAATAGTAACAATAGAGTGAGAGTTCGAGCAGATAACAATGAGGGAGAGATGTATGATAAGTATGGGATGTGAATTGTGGAGGCGAGAAACAAGCGTTCGATGTATATATATATATAGGGGGAGTGGTGGAGTATTGAATTGGGGTTGGGATGACGTATTGGGTGAGCAAATGGGGGAAATACGTGAGGTATTGGCTTTTGTAATCTTGTTGACTACTTTTTGTCTTCGATACAGAGCTCGTTCAATTTGGCTGACGTATTCGATTAGCTAAGTCCTGAATGTCTACGGGGTCAAAGACGTGGGTCCGGTTTTGGATGGTTGTGGAGATCTTATGAAAATTTATAATAATCTCACTGAGATATGATGAAATCAGCTCAACTCACTTCCCTTTTTAATTTTATCAACCATCCAAATAGACTTTGAGCCAAGTTTCGTCTTTTTATAACTCATTTCTAAACTGTAGAGATGCAGATAGGTAGGACCCTTTGCAGAGATTCTTCCTTGAGTTACTTTACGTTTGACCAACATGGTTGGCTTTGGGTTTCTCTACATTTTGACCAACGTGGCGCGCTGCAGTGCACGCAGAAAAATCTTTTTTTTTTCTTTGATGTATTTGACACCAGAACAACTATGAATTTCGGCTATCGTTGTCAGTTGAATAATATATAATTATGGTGTGATCTATTTTTTTTTTTATAATTTTTTATAAATATATATTAATTCATCTTAACATTTAAACATATTTTAAACTCATTTTAATGGATTCTACTAAACTCATTCAACAATCTCTATTCATTCTTATTCATAAAAAATTAAACTCAATTCGAAATCCAAACGCAGCCTTAAACAAAAATTCCACGATTGGCAACCTAGGCTACACAAGAGGTAACTCAGGTAAAACCTTTTAATATAATAATTTACTGTTGTACACTATTCAGAAAACCCAAAACTTAATTTATCCTTCATATATAATTATCCATCTTTTTTATAATTCAGATACCAAAGTTTAGCACCTTTTTTTTTTTTTTTTTGAATTTTAACATATGAAAAGCTTACACTTAAAATTTCTAATATTATTGGAAGAATGAAATTTCGAATTTTATTTGTTTATTTCTATATTTTTACATATTTTAATTATTTATTGTATTACTTTATTGATGGCATTCCTAAACAATTTCAATTGAACTAGCATAAAAATATTCAACCATTCCAAACTTATAATCCTAGCTTCGTCGTTGAACTAGACTCCCCTCTCCCAGTTCCAACGTCAGACATGCCGCTACCTAGTGTGGTAGGAGCAAGGGGCCACCTCTTAATTTTTTTTTATTGATTTTTTTGTGCACGTTTTGTTTTGTTATTTTTAATCAATTTAAATCTTTTAGCGTTGTACTTTTTTATCCGTTTTGGTTACTAGTTGGGTTTTCTAGATTCTTAGATGAATTTTAAATGAGTTCTTCTATATTTTACTAACACTACATATCTGACGTGTCATTTTTTTTCTCCTTGCCAATGAAAGGCGCATCTCCTCTCTTTCACCTCTCTCCTACTTTCCCGAAAGCTGCAATAAACACATTGAAGTATCCATCGTATACTTTCTTCACGTCCTCAGAAGCCTTTGCTGCCAAAAGAGAGCATATCTTTTCTCTCCTCCGTCCTTCATCTTCTACAACCTGTGCTAGTGTGAGAGAAAGAGATATTCAGAGAGAGAGAGAGAGAGAGGGGGAAGAGTTGGAAGGACATTTAGGATTTGGGGTTTGTGGGAGTTTTTAGAGGAAAAGGCTCCTATTATAGATCGAAGCTCATTCATGTGCCCATTCTAGTGAATATATATGATAGAGACAGGTGAATATTTATTCCAGGTGATGGGAATTTGAGTTCTTACTAATTGCCAAAGTTACAAACACGGTGTTAATTTAGAAGGCATTTGGGACCTCATGCAAATCAAAAGTGAGAGATGTTTATATGCTTTTTGGTAAGTCTGTATCGCATTTGATTTTGCAGAAGCCTTGTCTTAATCATGGAACACGACGATTTTTCTTCTCTCTTTCTGCTATATGTGTATGAATGAATGTATGCATTTGGATTTACCTCAAAATCTGAAAAAAAAAAAGTCAAAGGAAGATCAACACGGAACGAAGATCAAGCTGTTGCCAAAATAGGTAAATACTTGTAGTACTGCAAGTGAGGTTTTGGAATAAGATAAGATGGTGGAAGTGATAGAGAGAGGATCACACAAGGCTTTGCAAATCACCGCGAGAGGAGTGAAGCACTGTGGGGAAATGCACGGGAGGCCACCGCTGTGGGGAGGAGGGCATGAGGAGACGAAAGAGCTGCACACATTCTACCGATTTTGGGGAGGAAGGCACGGGAGATTCCCAGAGAAGAGGAGACGAAACCCAGCGGGGAGGAAGAGACAAAAGGAAAGATGACGGGGGTGAGAGAGAAGAGCCGGTTCATTTTTCAGTGAACTCGGTCTTTATTTAGGATTTAGGGTGTAAATTAGATAAATCGGCCGATGAGAAGAAATCTCTTTTTAAGGCCTAGTTTGGAGGGTAAGAAGTGTTGAGGAGTGTTGTGAATAGTTATGAGTAGAGATTGAAGTGAGCTTGTGGGTCCTATTAAAAGTATTTTGAGTTGTTTGGATGTATGAAATATGCTAAGTTGTTTACTTTTGTATAAGTAATTGAAAAGATATGGGTCTCATAAATATTATAGTGATTTTATAATAATAATAAATATTATAATAATTTGTTTATTTTTATTTTAGATTATAATAATTTTATTTTATTTTTATATTATAGTATTTTTTTTTCTCTTTCATCACTTTCCCTCTCTCTCTCTTCTGCCCGATTCCCCTCACTTTCCCTCTCTCTCTCCTCTGCCCGATTCCCTCACGTTCGAAATGGACAATATTTGGCCCGATACCCTCACGCCCGAAATGGGTTTCCCCTGGTTTGGTCACCGCTGTGCGCCGCCCGGCCTCATTGCCACCACCGGTGACTTCCTCTCACACCGGCGACTCCCCCAGCCACCACCGATCTCCTCCACGTGCAGCCGATTCTCTCCCATGCGGTAACCCAACCGAAATGGGTGTGGCCCGATTCTCTCCACTTGCGCCGCCGTACGCGGCCACCCAGCCTCACCGCCACCACTGGCGACTTGTTAGGGACCTCGGTCAAGTTTCTAAACACTAGGATCTCCACGCCAAGGGCAACTTGGTGATGACCGAATCTCTATTCCTCTCTTGCTTGATTCTCGAACAATGGTGGCTATGGTGGCAATGTGGACAAGGTGAGGTTAAGTGTTTAGGCTAGGATGAGTGTATGGAATGTGGAAAAATGGTTAAGTGTTTGGGTGGCTAGGCTTGCATGGAGTACGCGGCAATAGTGGCTTGCATGGATGGCGCCATTTTGGTGATTAGGGTTAGGGTTTGGATGATGTGGCTAGGGTTATGGGTTGGAGGCAACTAGGGTTGCCGTGGACTATGGTGGGATTAGGTTTGACGTGGTCTTTGAAGATTGGCTTAGGATTATGGATGTTTGATGCAAGGTGGATGGCTTGAGGGTTGCCCTTGATGTTTGGGCCACTTGGATGGTGATTAGGATTGTTATGGTGAAGTGTAGTTAGGGTTTTGTGAGGTGGCTAGGGTGGATTTCGAAATTTTGAAGAATTGGCTTAAGGTTGGATTTTAGGATGATGCTAGGGTTTGGGGGCTAAGGTGGACGGATTGGGATTGACTTGGTCTTTGGAAGATTGGCTAGATTTGGTTGGTTTAGGAATGGATATGGAAAGTTTGTAAGATGGAGGGAATCTTTGAGGGAAGAGGGGAATTTGAATTTGAACTTGAACTAAGATGACAAGTCAATAGTTGACTAGAGAGATTGTACGAAGAGTGATTTAAGGAATTGAAGGTGATTGTCAATTCCTTAAATTAAGGGATTTGAAATGGGAGGAAGTCAAGACTCTTGAAAGGAAATAATTACCTTATGGGGTCCTGAGGAGGACGGCTAGAGCTTATGTGGATGACGGGGCTAATTATGGTAAGTGACAAAGATGGGAAGATGGGAGATATGGCTAGGGTTATATGGAGGGGGCGACAAGGTAATTTATGGTAAGTTGACTAGGGCAAACACTATAGTGGGCGAGACTTAGTGTTTGGGTGGATCAAATGAGGCAATGCGTGGATGAAGGCAATGAATAATGGATGAACAAGATGATGAACAATATGAGCATTCAAGATCAATAAATGAACATAATATAAAAGTATGAATACTTAAGAATTTGAATGAACACAAGGATAAAAACAACTTTGATTCACGAATTTCACAAAGTTGTAAACAAATTAAGATAGATTGGATCACACCTATTCACAAATTGCAAGGTGACGATCCTCTACTAGGGATTCACGAATTTCACCCAAGTAGCCCAAGTGTTAAGCACCGAAAAGTGATCTTATGAACAATAGTCTACCCACTTAGAGAATTTGCCAAAAGATGTCAAAGAAATGACTAAGGGTCCTATTTATAAAGGTTACAACTTGGAAACTCCCAAAAGGTCCTTTTGTAATAAAAGAAATAAATGAAATAAATAAATAACATAAATAAAATAGTGGCATGGACCATATAGCCGTGGCATGCATGAGCCAATGGTTCGGCTAAGGGGTGCATGGGGGTCGAACTTTGGATTGTTCTCATGCTGAAAATGCAATTTTTGAGATCTGGCTTGATTGTGGCTCGACCCTAGCTCGAGCCAAGTTTCGCTCGACACTCCGCTCGAGCGAATACAACCAGAGAGCTCAGCTCGAAACTCGCTCGACAGTTCGCTCGAGCCAGTGTTCGCTCGACACTCCGCTCGACTCAGCTCGAGCGCAAACAATCAGAGAGCTCTGCTCGACACTCCGCTTGAGCGATATGTGTGCGTATGGCCAAGGTGCAACTTTAGAGGCGATTTTACTTGGGGTCCTAACACAACTCTCCCTCACGCCGACGACTATCTCTCCCGCCACCGAACTCCCCCACGCATAGCTGATTCTCTTCCTTGCGGTAACCCAACCGAAATGGGTAAAATCCATTTCTGTGCACTTTTGCCACCGTACGTGGCCACCCAGGCCACCGCACCTCCACCACCTCACACCGGCGACCACCTATCCCTCTCTGTCCCACCTCTCGCACGCGAACTTGTGATAAATGTAGCGATTGGATTTGTTTTTGAAGAAGAATTTGTGAGAAGGGTGCGAAGAGAGAGGGAGGGAGAGAAGTCCTGAGATGAGAGTATCTCTGGCCGTACGAAATTGTGTTTGGATGTAAAACACACTTCATCCAGCCGAAGTCTCCTAAGAGTATCTGAGGATACTTTGACACCCAAACCCAGCCTAAATATTTGTGCATTTTGAACATGTGCCCTGGTGCTCCAGTGTTTGGGCATTACAATCCCAGAAGCCTTGACAAGCGCTTTGAGTCCCGACGTCGAAAAATCGTTGGTTTCATTCCATTTATTTGATCTGAAAGTGGCAGCGTGTGGTGTTTCAAACCAGTGCACACACTTGGGGCTAGGAGCCATAACTAGTGAGCCATCACACAAACTTAATTTGTTTCTATGAATTGTAAGTTTGTATCATTTTATTTTCTATAAATAGGAAACCTCACCAACTAATCTAAACACTATAAAATGCTCTTGAAATTAGAGAAATGTTTCCTCATTCATTTTGTGTCTTTTTTTTTTCTTTGAGGTTTGTCTATTTTATATCCGACTCAAGGATGTCCTCTTGCGTTGGTTTTCTATTGATGTATATGGCAATGTAAATATCTTGTTGTAACTTCTTTTCGCTAATATTTGTGTTGTTGGGATTTTTTCTAGATTCACATTGTTTTTCAACTGTGAAGGGGGTTGTAATAATCCCATTTTCCCTTCTCATATGTTCCCCTTGATTCTCTCTCTCACGGCAAACTCTCTTGTTTGCTCCCTCTCGCACACACCCCTCTCTCATCTCGTCTTTCACCTTTACCCCCCTCAAACTCACTCTCTCACACCTCTCTCTCTCTTCGGTTCTCTCTCAACTCCACATCTCGTCTCTCTCTCTCTCTCTTTGTAACCTCCACTCACAACCACTACTCGTTGTTTCATCACTACCAACAAAAATATTAGGTAATTTTTCATCCCTCATTAGTAATATTTTTAATGCATTTTGAATATGAAATTTTTTAAGATTTGGTGTTGTGAATCATTGAGAATATGCTTAGTTGATTGCGCTATTAGGGTGTATCGAAAATGAATTTAACATTCAAGTGTTAGTAGTGGGTATTAGCTAGAATTAATCTATTTTTATGTCACAATTATATGGTTGAGTGTAGACATTATTTATTTTGAATAAATAAGGAGATAGATGTTGGTGTATGTGGGCCTCAAAGATGATTGATTTACTTAGAATAATACATTAATTAGAGCATTAGCATTGGATTGGCTATCTTATTCTTCAAATTTTGACTAATATGTAACTTTTTCACTTTTAGTTAATCATTCAAAACTTGAAGTTTACATTGGATTAGTCATTCTACTCTCTATAATAACAAAATATTATTATTTTTTATTAATTATATTTTTTAATTAATTTTTATTTTATTTTCATAATCTTCAATAACCTCCAATAATCATTTTCATTTTCATTTTCACAATCCAACAATCTATAATATAATAATCTCATATGAATATAGATGATAAAATCTCATATGAAAAAAAATATCATATTTATAATATAATAATCTCAAAAAGTAACTTTTTATAGTTCTTTTCATATTTGAAAAGAAGAATAGATTTACTGTAACTTATAGTTTGGATGAAAACAATTTAGCTAATTCAATGTGGAGCAAATATGGATGATATTGGCTAAATTTGAAGATGAAAAGGCATTTGACTAATCCAATACCAATGCTCTTACAATGTTGCCATTCTTCATTAGCTATATAAGCCGGGCTTGTGGGTCTTAGAAGATGATTGATTTATTTTATAGTAAAATCCTAATCTCAGAATTTTTCACTATTTACGATTTTTCTCAATCTCATTTTCTAGCTTCCGTTATTTAACTAGCTGTCAGAATTATCTCCAATTCTGGTCCAGCATCACTAGACCAGCAGTGCCTCCTTCCATAGCCCAATCTCCCGTCCCTCTCCTCTCCTTTCCTCAAGCTCTCTGCTCCCGCTCGCAATCTCTCTTCCTCTCTGTTTCTCTTTGCAATTTTTCATCTCCCTGTTGGTTTAACAACTAGTGTTCCGTGACCACCCAAGCCCAACATCATGTCGATGGCTGCTTAGATATAGGTGTTCTCTTTTAAGACGTGTTTAACATGACTAAAACCAAATTTGCGACATCATCAACAAAACGCTAAGAATGCATTAATGACGTGGGCAGCCACGTATTGAAAATTTTCAAAAAAAACTTCGAAGCATCGATCAATCATATCTTGGGGGATTTATAACGTGCCGTTGGGCTTCATTATTGACACAAGATTAGGATTAGGGATTACGAGATAATACCTTGTAAGAAATTGAAGTAGATACACAGAAAAATTCAAATATTTTCTTATTCGACATTTATTAATTATATATTAATATCGTTTGGTTTCCAAACCAAACTCATCTCGTCTCACTCATCATTACAATTTTTTTAAATTTCAACACAAAATATAATAAACAATTCAACTTTTTCAAATTTCAAAACAATAATACTATTAAAAAAATAATATTCTAATAATATTTTATCATCTAAACTCAACTCATTTCAACATCCAAACGCACCAATTGTATTGTAAGTACAATCATGTGTTGCTCCAGATAAAAACAAAACTTGAGCAATATTTAAAAAAATTCATTGACACAAATACAAGAAAACTAAGACAAGCCGATTGATTGAGGTAGTCTTCAGTTGGAAGAAGCCAAGCTGTTTCCAATGTCAATGACAAATCGGTATCTGGCATCACCCTTAGCAAGACTGTTAGACCCCCACGTAAAACCGCCTCCAAAGGAGCCGCCCATGTCCTAGCCTTGTTTGGGACATGCCCCTTGATCATGCCACGAGCATGCCTTGGCCCGTGTCTTGTCACACACGGGGCGCCCAGCATGCTCTTGGACCGGCCACATGCATGCCTTGGCCCGTGCCTTGACAAGCACGGGGCGCCCAGCATGCAAGCCGTGTGCGCGCGGCACCTCGACCCCAGTGAGGTTAGTGGCCATGCGCAGCCCAGCGCATGGCCAGGCATGCGCACGCCCATGCGCATGCCCACACACCGCGCGGCCCTGCGCATGCACGCAGGCCGCAGGGCTCAGCGCGCGCGCGCAGCCCAACCGGCCCTGCGCATGCATGCAGGCTGCATGGCCTTGCGCCTGCACGCAGGCCGCGTGGCCCTGCGCATGCGGGTCAGCCGCATGGCCCCGCACGCCCATGCAGGCCGCATGGCCTCGCTCGCCCACGCAGGCCACACAGCCCTGCGCGCCCAGCCAGACCGCATGGCCGTGCGCATGCCCATGCGCACAGCCATGCGCACGCCCGAGCACCTGCAGCCGACCATGCCCCCAGCCGCATGGCTCTCCTGCCACACCCCAGCGAGGTTAGTGGCATGCCTTCCAGGCATGCCATCCAGCGCACGGGCCCAGCCCGTGCCATGCGGAGCAGGCCAGTGGCATGCCCACCAGGCATGCCATCCAGCGCACGGCTCCAGCCCGTGCCATGCAGAGCAGGTCAGTGGCATGCCCACCAGGCATACCATCCAGCGCATGGCTCCAGCCCATGCCTTGCAGCAGGCTCACGTGGCTAGCCACCTTCAGCAGGCCGAACATGGCACCATGCCATGCCCACCAGCCGGCCCATGCATGGCACCATGCCATGCACCCTAGCTAGCCATGCCGAGCCACTTAGCCATGGACCAGACCGAGGACCACCATGCACCACCCTAGCCGACCCTTGGCTCATGCATGCCACGGCCTAGTGGTCCATGCCACTATCTTCATTTTTGTCATTTAATTATTTATTTCATTTTTAATTCCTTTTATTTCAAAGGGGCCTTTTGGGGGTTTCCAAGTTGTAACCTTATAAATAGGACCCTTAGCCATTTCTTTCACATATTTTGACAATAGCTTTTGTGGACTACTTTGTTCTTGAGATCACATTCGGTGCATAGCACTTGGGCTCTTTGGGGTGCAATTCGTGAATCCCTAAGGAGAGGATCACACTTTGCAATTAGTGAATAAGTGTGATCCATTCTATCTATCTTATGATTATTTTCCATTCATTCTCTTGTTCTTCATTGATTGATTATTGATCTTGATATTTATGTGCATTGTTCATACTTTGTTCATAAGTGTTCTTGAGTGGTTCGGCCAACAAGTGAGTGCCATAGTCCATTTGATCTTCCTTCCAACCACATATTCGACCAACACTTGTTTGCCCTACTTACCATATTCGGCCATCACTTTCAAAAACAACCCTCATCCAATCCATTTCCATCCTTAGCCGAGATACACTTTCCATACAAGGTTCAAATTCAAATTTAGGCTCCTTGCCTCATTTGAATTGAGCTAGCAGCCCATACCACTTACCAAACTAGAGTTTCCATATTGGAAACCCTAGTGACCCTCTTGGATTCCCTTGGCCGGCCATCACTCTAATCCAAAACACATCCCTAGTTTTTAGGAAACTTTCCTAAAAACACTCACCTACCCCATTCGGCCAAGCCTTGACCGCCCACCTCATTTGCCCTAGCTTCAACCCTAATCATCTCATCACCCAAAACCCTAGCCGTCCATCATCACTCATCCAAACCCTAAACCCTAATGCAAGTGGCACCAACCCTAGCTCACCCTAGTGCCGTGCACCACTCCCCATTGTGATCTCACACTTAGCCATTTTTTTCACTTTCCATACACTTCCAATTAGCCTAAACACTAACCTCACCCTACCCAAAGTGCTACCATAGACCGTCTTGAGCGTGAACCAAGCAAGTGAAGGACTTGGAGTCGGTCAACCAAAGGAGCCTATTGCCGAAGAGGACTTAGTGTTTAAGGACTTGACCGGGGTCCCTAACCGCTCCATTGCCTTGTTGACGTAGTCTATTGGAATAACCTCAATATCTGCTGTGATGTTGTGTTTTGCCGCAAAGTCTATCATCTCCTGAATTTCCTTCATTCCTCCGGTCAAACTACCCGCAACCATCTTCCTTCCTGTTCAAGCTAATCTTATTAAGTACTCTATAGGTAAAAAAGAACAAAACGGAACACCAAGTACTTAATCATAACGAAGGAAAACATTTGTGATAGACTTAAATGAAATTACCCATAAGTAGAGGAAAGACGGGTAGCTCAAGCGGTTTCTCCGGTGCACCCAACGTAACAAGCTTTCCATGAGATTTCAATAGACCAATTAAGGGTAAAATCGAATGCACAGCAGATACTGTATCTAGTATACCATCAACCGTGCCCAGGCTAGCCTGCACAAATTTAATACTTGTCACAACCATTCCTTAAACGGCTGCATCTGGTCACAGGGAGCATCAATTAATCAATGGGAAAAAGAAGTCTTATAGTTTAACATTTACCTCCAATTGTTCTTGGTTAGAGCTAAGCAAAAATGAGTCAGCACCAAGATGTTCCAAAGCTTCATCTTTCTTGCTAGAGGAGGTACTAATTACCGTCACTTTTGCTCCAAAAGCTTTGGCAAATTTAACGCCCACATGACCGAGCCCACCTAGGCCAACAACCCCAATGTGTTTACCTGGCTCTGCCAATCCATAATATTTCAATGGGCTATAAACTGTGATTCCAGCACAAAGGAGGGGAGCAGCAGCATCAAGTGGCATGTTCTCAGGGAATCGGAGGATGAAGCGCTCATTAGCTACCATGGTGTCTGAGTAGCCTCCGTATGTAACTGTTCCATCGTAGTAACACGCACCGTAGGATAATATCATTTTTGGACAGTAAACTTCAAGGTCATTGTTACAGTTCTCGCAGGAGTGGCATGCACCGACCACGCATCCTACTCCCACTTTGTCTCCCACTTTAACTTTCTTCACTCTGCTCCCCACTTCTGTCACTTCCCCAACAATTTCGTGCCTGCAATTGAATTGAAACTTCAATTTCATGGCAGTACTTACTTTGTGCTCCAAAAATGAACGTGTTTCTTGACATTGTTTTAGGCTAAAAATCACAATGATTTCCAGATATATAACATGATTATATTGGATCATTAACATGATCTAAAGTGAACACTTGTCGTGATGACATAGAAATTTACCCAGGGACAAGTGGGTAGATGGATGTGCCCCATTCGTTCTTGACCATGTGAAGGTCCGAGTGGCATATCCCACAGTAAAGAACTCTAAATCTTACATCCTTTTCTCCAGTTTCCCTGCAAACATACCATTTTCAATCCGAAAACTCACAAACATGAGAAAGGATAAAGAGAAAGAAAAATGCAGTAACAATCAATGAAGTACGTAGGAACGAAAGGAGGGAGCGAGAGAGAGAGAGAGAGAGAGAGAGTACCGTCTGGAGAATTTGAAAGGTGAAAGGACTCCAGAAGAATCTCTGGCAGCCCATCCATTGGCCTTGATGGGGTGCTCTTCCTCGGGTGTTTTTGCCATTGATTTTCTTTGTTTTTTGTCTAGAGCGACAATGAACCAAGAGAAGTAGTACTAAGAAATGAGGGAGATTTAATGCAGAGAACTTGGGTGTAGAACGAGGGAGAGATGTGTTGTTGGGGATATTGTCCAAGCCGTGATAAGCTGTTAATATATATATACGTAGGGAGAGAGGGACTGTTGGGATTTGGAATTTAGGATGGGATGACGTATTGGGTGAGCTAAAGCTAGCGAGTACGTGAGGTAATGGCTTTCGGATTCTTCGGAGTGCTTTTATTGACCATACTCAAGCAGGTGGACGGCTGACGTACTCGATTAGCTATTAAGAATGTGACTACTACGTACCTATCTACGTACCTATATTATAGTATATTATAATTATATTATATATTATAGTGCTATAGGATTTTAAAATTTAAAATTATATTAATTAGTAATTCATCATATAATAAAAAATTATTTTAAATATAGTTATATATATTATATAAAAATCATATAAAAATATTTCAAAAAATTAAAAAATATATATATATATACATGAATCGGTCGAGTTCGATTCAGTCTAGTATTAGAAAAAGGAAAATCAGAATCTTTTGACCTATCTTGAGAAAAATAAAATCGGTATAGACTGAACCAAACCAAATACCGGATCAAACCTACCGATTCAGTTTGTTTTACCAGTTCACTGATTTTTTTCCACCCCTAGTTAACTCGACTAATCAACATTCATTCAGATATAATTAAATATATTATTGGTTATATCGTGGTTATAAATTATTACTAGTTATTAATATTATTTTAGGTACCATCTATAGATTTGGATGCGTATATGTATATGAATTAAAGTTACTATATTTGTATTATCCCAATAGAAGGTCCAAACCACATAATGTATATTTCAAAAATACTAGTCAATAATATAATTGAAATCTCATTAGAATTTTATAAATAGTAAGAACTTTTTCTTCCCAAATAGTATGAAATCTCATTCACCACCTACCCTTACCTTATCATATAAGGTATCACAATTTCCTTCCTTTAAATTCCAGAAATCCTCGTCAGGCTTGTGCATTGTAGGTGACACAGTTCAAGTTCTACATTTCTGGTTGGAATAAGTTCTGATACTATTTGTAACGCCCATATTAAAGACCTAAACCACATATTTTATAATCCAAAAAGACTAATCAATGATACAATTGGAACCCCATTGAAACCTTATAAATAGTAAAAACTTTTCATTTCCAATCAATGTGGTATCCTATTTCACCACCTACCCTTATCTCTCTCTCTCTCTCTTTTTCACCTACCTTTACCCTTATCATATGTGTATCACAATATTAGTCACTTATCCTATTAAGTGTATACCAATATCATATATTTTGTAATGTAAACATATCAAAATTTAGATATATAATTGATCTCTTTTATTTAGATATAATAATTAGTTACTTAAATATATACATTTATTAATTTTAGTATATTAGTATTTTATTTGAGCAGTTGCGAATAGATTTCCTTATTTTAAATATTGATCAAATTATAGTTACACTTATATTTTATACTATATTTTGTATTTAAAAATGATCTTCTTAACCTTTGTGATGAAAACTTACAAATTAATTTTGGGTACATCCGCCCAGTAGTGACTGCTGGGTATGTCTCTAGGCTAAATCCTATTTTTTTTATTTTTTATTTTTCACATTTTCTAAACATCTTTAAACGTTTTTAAAAAATAAAAAATAAAAAATATCAATACAGTAATAATTACTTCCTTAACCATTAAATAAAAAAATTAAAAATAAAAGATAAAAATAAATATATAGGCGGTCAAAATGAAGGGACATACTATCATTTTCCATTAATTTTTTCAATTCCCTTCCATTTGTAATTTCTAAGATCTAGAAGTGTAATCATGTATAACTTATTTTATTGGAGAAAAAAAGAAGAAGGTAGCAAGCAAGAGAATGTATTATATGATCTTTTTTTATTCAAAATAGGGTATAAAAATTTTACTTAATTAATACTAAAGGTAAAGACATTAAAATAATAGCAATAAATAAACTCAGTTATTTAAATTATATTTTAACGTGGACTTACAAAAAGAATTAGTTTCAGATTATATATTGCTATTTTATAATAATATAATCAGTTAGTTAAATATATACATTTATTAATGTTAGTATACAGCTTAACAATGAACATCAAGTTCACTAGCTACAAATTGAACATCAAGTATTATCACTACAGTAGAAATTAGTTTTTGTGACGGTTTGTAAATTATGACAGTGCCCAAATCATCATAAAAAAAATTTTCTCTGATGGTTTGTGGAAATCATCACTGAAGATAGATGAGAAATTACATTACGCTCGAATGTATACATAATCACGTTAAAATGTGACCTTGACATTCGAACATGGAGGCTATTTACGTGCGAACGTGAAAATTTTTGACACCAACATTCGAACGTTATTGATTCACGTGCGAACGTTAATTGATTTAATATTAAAGTTGGATATTTCAAATTAAAAAAGATTGAGAATTAAAATTGAAAAATAGTAGATATATTAAATAATATTGTTCATTACATATGATAAAAATAAAGTACAAAATATTCAGAACGTGTTGGTTACATACTTATTAAAATTATTAGTCAATACGTTGACCTTTGTGTTTAGGATATCTATCTAATGGAGAACATCAGTGAATAAATCTCCAACACTTTTCTACTGATGAGCACACTGAGTGGGTTGATCCTATTGCTAAAGATAATTATGTTAGTGGCGTTATTTTTTGTGAATAAATTATGCAACATGTGAGATCATATTATATTTGATTTATCATTTCTTTTAATATGTTACTTATTGTCTCTTTCTTTGTAATTGTAGGAAAAAATATTGAGATCCAATCAGTCTCTGAGGAATCCTCTCCTAGTGATATGGACATATTCACGCAAGTACTTGAGATCAAATTTGGTTTGCTAAGAGGTTTGAGACGTTCTTTCAAGCATGTCAGTTCATCCTCCAAGACCTCAACTTTGAAAATTAACAATCTTACTAAAGACTTGCACGCCAAACAATTGAGCAAATGAGAGAGGTTTGGAAGTCAGAAAAAGAATAGAAAATTGCAACGATGTGGGGGGGGGGGGTTGTATCGGGGAGGAGGGCTAATGGGGGAGGGAATATAAGGGAAGAAGAAAAACTAAAGGGGAAAGAGAGACGTACTGAAATGGCGTCGTTTTGGCCTCCATGGCTGGGCTCTTCGTGGGCATGGGCGTGGGTTTTATAGTTATGATGTAGGAATGGTGGACTTCTATGCTTAATGGAAGAAGAGCATTCCTTTATATAGGTGGAAGAAGAGGTTCTATATGAAAAGAATAATAAGGGAGATAGAAGCTTGGTAGGGAGAGTCTTTTCAAAGGTGTAGAAAGTAAGCAAACTAGCCTCTTTCCAGGAGCTAAGAACTAATGTTTTCGTGATGACTTTCGCCACCCAAGCTGATAAACAGAAAGTTTTGGGATGAAAAGTCTTGGTTGTTCGACAACAACCTGATTGTCCTCAACCTTTTCTATGGTTTTACCCAACCACATGAGATGAATTTTGCATAGGAGATGTTTAGGGTCCAAATGCACAATTTACTTTTGGCATGCATGAATAAAGATTGTGGGGAACAAATTGGTGGCACTATCGGCAGGGTAATCAACATTGATGTCCAAGCAACTGGTTGTGGATGGGATAATTTCCTTTGGGTTCAAATTGAATTGAATTTGGCAAAAACAATTGCGGGAGGGAGGACAATTACGATGCAAGGGAATTGGTTGTGGGTTCCTTTAAAGTACGAAATGTTGCCTTACATTTGTTTTGCATGTGTCTGACTCATCCATAATCCTTTAGGATGCCCAATAAAAGATAGGTAGAAACATGTCTAGTCTGTTGTTGATGAACAATCAATGGTTGACTTTGGGCCGATCCCAATTTACGGAGGAGAAGTAGAGTGATAACTAAGGCACATGAGTAAAGAAAATTCAAAGAAGTTTAGAAAGATGATAATTGGGGTTGCTAGGAAAGTGACTAGCTCTCCGACCCCAGCATCGGGTTGTTAAATTATTACAATTCTGGAAAGTAGTTAAGGAGTTGGAAGTGACAATAATAAAGGAGATAATTATGGGATGGGGGAGAAGGAAAGGAAATAGTAGATTGTGTAGATGCTAATGAAGACCAAGGTCAACAGTAGGTCAGTGAGATCTGTAATGAAGAATATTTCCTGTTGGTAGGGGAGGATATCCATAATGAGCAAAGAAATGGAAACGGGAAAAAAGGGGACAAGTGGAAATGGAAATGATTACCTGGCTGTCTTGGACTTAGATAATCAAGGGCCAATTAAGGGGGTAAATGGAAGATGAGAGCTCGTGAAAAGGTAAATTTATGAGATGTTGCCTTTTGATTCAAATTCTAAACGTCATTTAATAGATGAAGATATTGGGGAGTTACCTCTGGTGTTGGTGAAAAAAAGAGCAAGAAATGGCAATTATGGAGAGTATGTTTCAAAGGACAGTGATTGGCAGAGGCTGTTATTCGCCCCACCAATCACAATGAAAATTTTAACCTAGAATTGTGGAATGCTTTGGAATTCTTGGACAGTTCAGGACTTTTGCTTGTTAGTGAAGTAAAAGAAGCCTACTTTAGTCTTTATCATGGAGACTAAGCTCAAAGTTGGAAGGTTTAACAATTTGAAGAGAAGATTGAGTTATGAAAACTATTTTGTTGTGGAACTAGTTGGAAAGGAAGTGTTTTGCCTTATTTTGGGATATGGATTTGGTGATGGAAATTCACAATTACTCTAAGATGGGGTAGGATAAGAGAGGAAAACCATATGAAAAATTTTAGAGAGCCATTGGAGGCTGGTGAGTTACATGATAATGGTTGGAGAGGCGATAAATCACTTGTAGTAACAAACATGAAATGAAACATTTACCAATGAACGACTTGATAGGGCAGTGGCCAACTAAAACTGGACTTAATTGAATTTAGAAAGGTATCTAGAGGATATGGCAACAAGGTTTTTCTGATCACAGACAGATAATCCTCGTTTGCAATAAGTCCAAGCCAAGATTTGGTAATGATAATAAAGCTTTCTAGTATGAAGCATGTTGGGCTCTTGAAGAGGAATGTTAGTGAGTTACAAGGCAGAATGGAGTAAGGGTTTAGCAAGCTTGGAACCAACTTTTAATGTGCAAAATCTGTTCAAACAATGCAGTGGTGCTTTGATAAGGTGGAGTAAGCAATGTGCAAAGGATATGGGGAAGGAAATCAAAGAAAAAACGGAACGCCTAAAAAATTTGCAAGTTGAATAAGGGAGTCATAACACAGAGGAAATTAGGAGAATCTAGGGGGATTTGGGTCATATGTTTTATCAAGAAAACTTGAAATCGAGACAAAGGGCAAAGAAGAATTGGTACCAGTTTGTAGATAGAAATACTAACTATTTTCATGCATGTGCTAATGAGAGGAAGAGGAACAATTAAATCAAGAAAATATGTGACCCTCGTAACAGATCTTTTAAAGAACCAAATGAGATAGAGGAGGCTTTCAAGTCTTTTTTTTGAGGCCTTGTTCACTTATTCTGTGCCTTCAACAGAAGACATTTCTACATGCTTGAGAAATGTGGAACCAAAAGTAATAGCCTTGATCAATAATAATCTTTCACAAAGTTTTACCAGAATAGAAGTTGAGGTAGCAATACACAATATGGCTCCTTTAAAATCACTAGGGCCAAATGGATATGGAGCATGCTTCTATAAGAACCAACGGGGCATTGTTGGAGATGAGGTGTGCAATGTAGTCCTGAATTTCTTGAATGGTACTTTTTCTCATTCTCTTAGCTATATATAAATTGCTTAAATCCCAAAAGTCAAAGATCCTAAGATTGTTAGTGATTTTAGACCAATTACTTTTTGTAATGTATTGTATAAGATCATATCAAAAGTGCTTTAGTTTCTAGGAGGCTTATAACGGATAATATTGTGGTGGTATATGAATCTCTCCACGAAATGAAGACAAGACAAAAAGGCCAGACTAGTAGCCTGGCCTTGAAGTTAGATATGTTTAAAGCCTAAGATAGAATATAGTGGAATTACCTAGAGACAATTTTGAGGAAGCTGAGATTCAATGAAAAGTTGATTCACTTGTTAATGAGCTGTGTAACTTCTGTCTCATACTTAGTGGCGGTCAATGGTAACCCAGGAGAAAAGATCTTTCCCTTAAGGGCTTGAGATACGGAGATCCCCTCTCTTTTTATTTGTTCATCCTTTGGGCTAAAGGCTTAAGTTCTACACTTAATCATGCTGACCAGAGACTAGATACTGGAGGAGTCTCAATGACAAGGGGAGGCATTAGAATTAAACATTTGTTGTTTGATGATTGTGTTATTTGGTAGAGCTAATAAGGAAGAATGGTCCAAGCTACAGGATATCTTGTACAAGTATGAAATAGCTTCTTGTCATGTTATCAAAAACAAAAAACAAAAAACAAAAAACAAAAAACAAAAAACAAAAAACAAAAAACAAAAACAATGATTAAACATCCATTTTCTTCAATTCAAATACTTGTGCAATTGACAAAAAGAAGATCTTAAGAGTAGCTAGATCAATTGTGTGTTGTAGCTATGAAAAGTACCTAAGGCTTCCAACCATGGTGGGAAAATTAGAATACAATACTCTTAGATGTGTAAAGGAGCGAGTGTGGCAAAAGATAGGCAATTGGAGGAACAGTTTCTTGTCTCAGGCAGGGAAAGAGAACCTCATTAAGAAGAAGGTGAGCATATCTGCAATATCCCTTTTAGCAGGTTGGGAGCTGAGTATGAATTAATCTAGGGGTACACTAAAGATGGCCTTTTCATAGTTAGGAGTGCATGCTATGTGGACATAAATGAAAAAAAGGGGATTTGTAATACCCATACCAACAGAGGTGCCAAACGACATTGTTCAGGTATGTAAGTTCTCCTTACTTTCAGTTTTTGGCTCTTTTCCATTATTTTTCCCCACTCCCATGTCCAGTTCTCTCTTCCCCATCATCTCCCGATTTTTCTCTCGATATTATAACTTCCAAAACGTCAACCAGGAAATCGCTAGTCTGCTCTCGCATATATATAGAGATGATCCCTCCATTATACGCTTGCTGACTTCCATTCTCCCTGTTATGCAACCAGCTGCATGCTCTTCCCTCATTCACCAACGCAATGACAAAGCCACTGCATCACCTGAATCACCATGCTCTCTCTCTTTCTCTCACTCGTCTCTTTCTCTCTACGCGTAGTAGTTCACCCACGCTCAGTAGTAACTCTATCACTCCATCGTGTGATAGTCATTGTCAACCGCTGCTCACCTAACTGCCGCACCAACCTTCACCACCATAACTTGCCACCCCAAAGCCAAGCCAGCCATCGTCGCTGCTCCTCTCTTAGACGACCACCAAAGCCATTGCCCAGCCTAAGTGTGTTATAACCTTGATGATGGGGAAGGAGTATAAAGGGAAGTAAGAAGAGTGGCTGTCGAAGAGGAGAAGAGATTTGTCTGAAGCATTGAGATTCTGTGGAAGAGATGAAGTTATGAAGTAAGCAAGCTCAAGACGCACCGTTTAAAGTTAGGGAAATAAAGTGAAATGCACCGTTTGGAGAGGGATGCAGCACATCGTTTTGCCCAGACCAGTTGAAGTGCACCGTTTTATTATTCTCTTTATGATCAGCTTGTATTTGATTTCTATTACAGCCTGTAGTTTGTTATTTTACTACTTACGTGTTAGCATATCAGTGGGGTGGGTTGTTACACCGTAGAGGACATGAGTGAGAGAGGGAGAAGAAAATATTCATTCTGGAATTATTCTGAATACAGTGAATCTGTGAATGGAGGTTTAGGAAGCCCTCGAAGTCTTCCTCATCAACGTATGGCTCTATGAGCATTTTATCAAACAAATGTTCTGCAATCTCCATTTCTATTTCTTGAAACTTTCATTTGCTAATTACATTTCCGTTTCATTACAACAATCATCCAATACAATCATCCATTACTCATACATATTTTCCCCATTTTATCCTTACCTTTAAGAGGGTCTATAACAAAGTGTCAGCAGCAACACTACCACCTCTATTTTTCTCACTCAAAATAGAGATTTTTACCGCCGAACCACCGCACCTTGCCAGCCGCTCCAAGTTGTCACCACCTGTACTGAAAGGGGGCTGACAGAAACCCCCAAGCAACCCCAGCCCATAGCAACCCCTCACGGTGAGTCCCTTTCTTGACTTACTCTCTTATCCTCTTCGCCCTCTCTCTCGCTCATCTGTCTTGTACTCAATCACTCAGCGTCGGCAGCTTCACCACACCGCCCTCAGCCAACTGCAGCCGCACCACCACGGTTGTTCCAACTCAGCCCAGTTGCGCCGTGCCTTGGTTTCTACTCGGTAGCCTCTGTCGCCGCACCTCATTTTATCTATTTTCATGCGTTTGCTTTAGGATTTAAAAATGTTGATAAGCATCAGTTTACCTAGTAGAAGATGATTATTACCATTATGCCCTTTTGATCATGTTTTCAAATGATAAAGTATTACGGAGGCTATTGTATAGTCGGTCTACTAAATAAGTAAAATTACGTTATTACCTTTGAGCTACAAGTTGCATTATTGTGTTTTAAACTTTTAATATGTGTTAGTAAACTCTAAGTTACCTATATTTACATATATTATTTTCATAAGTTAAATTGATTTTAATTAAGGTTTTCTTTCAAAAGTAAGTGATAATGTTGTAATTTTATTATTATCTAGTTTATTAAATAATTATTGTTGTATAACTTAAAAAGAAAATTTTGGTATAATTATTTTATTTAGTATTAAATTTGATAGTTTGATTTTTCAATAGTAAGTTAGTTAGAATTTAATATTTTAGTTAGAGATTAAATTTATGATATTTTAGGGTTTTGAGGAATTAAGATTTTTAGAAGAATAAGTTACTTAGCGTTTCAGTTGTAAGTATTGAAAAATTGTGTTGATTGCAAATATTTATGGAAATTATATGATTATTTTTATAGGTGACGATTGTTTTTCATTCAGTACTGTTGTGGAGAAATTTTGAAAAGCTAAAAAGTCCAGGTAAGCGGAGTTTCTATGTTAGGCTTTATACAAATTATTGAGACTGAGGTTGACTTTCTGAAAACTTTGCATATATTGTGATGAAATGAGAACTTAGGAAAAAACCAACCTTGGTCACTTATTTGCATTACTCATGAAATCTGTACGAAAAAGGAAAAACATTTTCTGGCATGCATTGTGTAGGCATGAGCTAAATTTTGTCATGCTGTCTCTAAAATATGAAAAAGAGTGACATTGAGAATCTGAAAAATTGTGCATTGATTTAGAAAGATGCTTCGAATTTTGTTTCTAGTATGTGAGAATGATCTGATTATATTTTGGTACTCTGTTTTGTTTTGGTATGGCATCTGAAAACTTTTGGCATGGTGTACTGATTTTGTATCTGACTTCATCTCTGCTCTGCTCTGTTTGGGTTGGTATCAACTTCTTTATCTCTGAGTGCACCCACTTTAGAAACAAATTGGTTTTTATGTGGTCTTTCTTATGTACACACTCGGGACTCCGAGAGTAATAAAGGAAAGATTTCACCTCTGTCTCTGCCCGTTTTGGCCACTGGGGATATCACAATCTTACCACAGAGGTAAACATGATCTCTGCTATGTGAGATACTCTGTTTTAATGTAATGATGATATTCAAGTAATGTTATGCCAAAGTACTCTAGGTTTTATGTGACTTAAAATTATCGCTTTGTTACATTTGAAAACATATTTTGTTCTGCTTGATAACTTTGGAAAAGGTTTTTGTTCTGCATATTGTATTTCGTAAATACTCATGTTTGCATGCTAGTATATGTCCTCTACTTACTGAGTTGTTGATAACTCACCCCTTATCTCCACAACATTTTTTAGATACTTTGGATACTTCAGCAAAAGTTCAAGAATAGGAAGTATGGGTAAGCTATGTGACCATAGTGTCTTAAATACAAAGAGGGTACTTGTTGTTGGGGAATTTTATTGAATAGTTTCGTTTTGCTCTGTTGACTTAGTACTTTGGAAAGTTGGCTTTTTATTTTGAGAGTCGTATTCTTAGTTAATTATTTTGGAGTAGGTTTAAAACAATGAGGTCTATGAGTGATTGAGGAATTGGAGTTTATATTTGTACAATGAGATGGTTTTAAGTGTTAAGAGGTAACTCTCTTATCCAACCGCGACTGGGGCACAAAAATATTCATGTAATAAGATAATCCAATAGAATATGAAGTTAAGAACTAGACGAAGACGTTATAAAGTTAACATTCACCTCCATCTGCTCTTGGTTACGACTTAGCAAAAATGAATCGGCACAAAGATGTTCTACAACCTCATCCTTCTTGCTAGAGGAGGTACTGGTAACAATCACTTTTGCTCCAAAAGCTTTGGCAAATTTAACACCCACATGACTGAGGCCACCTAGACTGACAATCCAAATATATATGCTTACCCGGCTCTACTAAACCATAATATTTTAAGGGACTATAAACTTTGATCCTAGCATAAAGTAGGGGAGCCAAAACATCAAGTGACATATTTTTGGGTAAGCATCAGAATGGTAATTCATAAGAATCTAGCAATTATTGAAGGCGACTCCCAAAATGTCATCACAGCTGTAGCAAGTCTTGACTCCTCATTGTTTTGGCAAGTTTCTCTTATTATTGCAGACATTCAACAAATCCTCTATCATCATCAAGGATAGAAACTAGCCAAATTTATCAATCTCAAAATCGATGTGTACAATGGGCAGCAACCAATCTTGTTTTTGGATGCGTACTCTTAGATAAATTCCTTAGATGTTTTCTATATATTGACATTGGGAAAGACTAACCTTAAACTCTTGTAAATCTGTTTTTAATCTATAATATGCTTGATTAGAAAAAGAAGAAGACATTTTCAGGTAATCAAAGGATGTATCGCTCATTATAACCTACCATGATGTCTGAGTAGCCTCCACATATGTGACTGATCCGTCATAGTACTAATGCCAACTACCATAGGTTAGTTTCACCTTGGGACAGTAAATTCCATGGCCATTGTTACAATTCTCATAGGAGTGGCAAGTAGTACTAACCCATGCATGCATCCTACTCCCACTTTGTCTCCTAGTTTAACTTTCTTCATCTTTTCCCCACTTTTGTCACTTCCCCGACAATTTCATGCCAACAATTAAAACAATCATGGTAGTAATACAACTTGGTGCATAAAAGAATTTGCATGTTTGTTTGATATTTTAGGCTACATAATCCCTTTATAAAAGAAATAGCATCATTTTTCAAAAGAGAAATAGTTCAATATTCATAAAGAAATCTTCTAAAAGTAAATAATCTCGCAAATTAATGTAACTTAATTAATATGATATGTCATATTGTATTATTTTTTTCAATAAAGTAAATTTGACGTATCATACAAAGTCTCACCAATTTGAGAGTCTAATTTAATAAAATATCTTTATGGCCAGTTTAACGCTTCAATTTTCAAAGGACAAATAAGCGTAACATGACATTGTACCGTTGTACATGAATAAAAATCACGGTTAATGCGGTGTACAATTTGTTGCAAGTTGAACCAATTCTGAACCTAAGAAAATTTTATAAGGGCTTTTTATGATTTCTAAACGTTCCGTCCTAATTCTTTTGTACTAATAATTGAAGCTTTAAACCCTTGTCTCCAAAAAACACATGGTTTCTTTTTTACCAAAAAGTACATGAATAAGTGCATTGTAGAAAAATGCAAAAGGCCTACGATCATGGCATAACACCCTTGTCTCCAAAATGGAGGTGCTGGGTTCAACCCGCCTCGCCCAATGTATATATAAAAAAAAAAAGTGCATTGAAGAAAGAGTCTGTACCTTGGATGGACCTATGCCTATATGTAGACAGATGCTTTGTATGTGGCAAGGAAATTAGTATGAAAAGAGTGGTAGTAAAGTGAGACCTGTCACAATTGTTGTGATGACACAAAAACTTACCCGGGGACAAGTGGGTAGATGGATGTGCCCCATTCGTTTTTGATCATGTGAAGGTCCGAGTGGCATATCCCACGGTAAAGAACTTTGAACCTTGCGTCCCTTTCACCGGTTGCCCTGCGGCTGCGGACAATCTATTTTGTCCTTTGTTTACGCTCATGTTTTCCTTTTCAATACGGCCCTGAAATGGGAATATCCCGGCCACAATTGCAAAACGTTTGATATGTAATCTTCTTGGCCACATAGACATGCAGTTCTGGTCCAAATGTTTTAGCCTTGCTCATAAAGTAGAAATTTAAAGTTGGATATTGAATTGTTCCTCTGTTTGCATGTGGTCCTCGATGAGTAATGCTTTTTTCTTCAATAATGTATAGATTGGAGAGAAGTGGACAAGTCGGCTAGCTAGCTTTATGATCTAGAGCGTTCGATTATTCTTGTAATATATAGGCCGTAAAGAATATGCATGTGTGGACCCAACTATATATTAAATGTAACACCTTGGCCCAGTGCCAAACCCAGCCCAACTTGATGCAAAGCGCACCGTTTAAAACGCTCAGCAGATTGTTTTCCCGGTTCCTCTCCAGCCCGAAAATCCCTCTTTTTTGATCTCCAACTCCCCACCACTTGCGACACTACCCATGCACGTCAACCCCTTTTCATTCTCTAGGGTTTTTCATATCACCCAAATAAATATACACATATATCTCATGCCTTTGGAAACTGCCTAATTACCGTCGCTGCAACCAGCTACAAGAATCACCCAGCCTCTCCCCGTTCGATGCCAACCTCCATCTCCACGTAAAACCGACGCCACAACCAGCCCACATGAAGCCGTAGCCAACCCGTACGTTTTAACCGTCATAAGCCGTCTCTACACCACCCTCGGATTAGATCAACCGTGAGCCAGACTCCCTCCACCTTAAACCACCAACACCGAAAGATAGCCTACTGCAAAACTCCTCCACGCCTTAGTCACGTAAACACACCCCAAGCCGGCAGCACACGTAGCCGTCACCAATGGCGGTTCTACAACACTTAGAGTACTGGAGCCACCCCGTTGCTGCCGTCAATTTTCTCTGCCACTGCACCACTACAAAAGTGCCGAGAACAACCACCTGCTTAGTGAACCGAAACTCCTCTGTTTTGGCTCCGAAAAACAGAGCAATTGGTTGCTCCTCCAAGCACGGCAGTTTCTGCACTACCAACCCTTTCAGACGTCTCCTCCGCGGCGCAAAAGGAACCCACTGTCCAGCATCTCGGCCACCCCAGCCACCGCTCACTCCCGGTATGTTCACGTCGCACCCCACGGCTTTCATTTCCGTATATTCTGGTTTTCTCCGTGCGCTCTCTCTCTGCTTCCGCTCTTTCTCTCTTTCTCTCCCCGTTCTCTGCCACCACGCCTAGTCGTGCCGCCGTAGATAGTCAGCCAGGCCGTCGCCGCACGTAACTCTCTCGGTAAGGAGCTGTCCGTCTCCCTCACGGTGCTCTCATATCTCTCTCTCTCTTACTCGTCTCTTTTTCTCTCAGTACGACGCCGCCGGGACAGCATCCTTCTTCGCAGCACCGCACGCAGCTCCTCCCATCTCGGTGAGTATCCCGCGCCCCTGCCTCGCCAACTGTTGCACTGCGTAACACATGAAAACGTTTTTCTTATAACTAAGTGTTACAGAGGCTACGTCAATTTAGATTTACATATTATTTTGATGTGACTTACAATATTGGCCTTATTATTGGATGATTTCAGTTTGGAATTATTTTTATACTAAATCTGTTTTTACGTGGTCTTTGTGGGAAGTATAAGAAATTGTACAGAAAATAAATAGTACTATTGGTAGCAAATTATTTTTATAGTAAGTGTGTGTTTTATTTTGAGCATTTTAAATATGATTAAAGCTATTTTTTTATTTAACTAAATTTTTATTAGTACTTATCTTTAGTGTTGATTGATATCAAAAAAATTTAGAGAACGAGGATATTTTAGAATTAATGGATATTTTAAGGTTATGAGAATTTTTAGGTATTGAAGAATTAAAATAGATATTTTAGAAACTTATGCTTAAATGGTTTAAATTTGTGATTGATTAAAAATTTATGGAATTATGTGATTATTTTATAGGTGACGATTTATAGTTGATTCGATATTTTTTGAGGAAAATTTTAAAAAGTTAAGAAGTCCATGTAAGTGGGGTTTCTATGCTGAACTTTGTATAAAATAAAATAATCTGAGATCCCTTTTGGAAAATATGCATGTTTTGTAATGAAAAGAAATCTGAAATGACTTTAGTTATTTGTTCTGCATTACTTATGAAATTCTGTATAAGAATAAAGTATTTTATAGCATGACTGGTGTAGACAAAAGCTTATCTTTGGAATTCTGTTATTGAATTGAGAAAAAATGAGCAAGTATGAAATTCGATAAACTTTGCATGTGATGCTTCATGTTCTGAATCTGTTTTGGAAAATGTGAAATGATTTGAATTTCAGTACTCTGTTTTGATATGATGTGGCATAAGAAAAACCTTTGGCATGATTTTCTGATTCTTTTCTGACTTTGATTCTGATTCTAATATGCTGATTTTGATTATGTTTTGCTCTGATATGTGGCCCTGTTATGAGATATAACAGTGATCTCTGGCCCTGTCACGGGATATAATAGTGACCTCTGGTCCTGTCACAAGATACAATAGTAACCTCTGGCCCTGTCAGGGGATATAATAATGGTCTCTGCTCTGAGTACAATCGCTTTGATAACATGCTGATTTATGTTCTGCTTGGCTTTCCACATAATGCATAACTCTACCACGGAGGTTAAACATTGCCTCTGTTATAATATAATGCTCTTATATGATATGATAAGAAGAAGATGTTCATTCATGTTGTGCCAAATGGGTCTTTGAATATGAAAAGTTGGTTCTTGAATATGAAATGTTTGAAGTGTTGCTTTGATTTTTTGATAATATGTATTTTTGAGATTTGTATATTAAAACTGAAATGTTTTGTTTCTGCATTCTGAACTCTGTGAAAATGTTCATGTTTACATACTAGCATATGTTCTCTATTTACTGAGTTGTTGATAACTTATCCTTTTTCTCCATAAGATTTTTCATATATTTTTATAGTTTAGTTGGAGAACAAGAGTAGGAAGTATTGGAAAAGTCTGATGATCATAGACGAATGTGTACTAAGGGTACAAGTATTTTGGAGGATCATAATTAGTAGTTTTATCTTTAACAGTTATTTTGGTATGTCAAGTTATGAATAATTTGAGTCTTTATGGGGATCTTATTTTATTTTATTGAGGTTTTTGTTTAGTATTTATGTGGAGGGATACGGATTTTTGGATTGAAAACAAATAAGTTAAGTATTTTTTGGAATTTCTGTTGATTTACTATTGATTATTGGAGATATTATTAAGTAATAGGAGTTAACTCTCCGGATTTTCAGGAACGAGACGTTACATTAAATATAAGTGTACGAAAATTGTATGTGATAGGACAGTATTTAACATTATTCTTAATTAATATATATATATATATATTTAGCATATTTGAAAAATTTGAGATGAAGTTCTGCTTCGTCTTAAATTTTGATTCGCATGATGGACGTATAAATTATGGACCCTATATTTATTTAATGAGTCAACGTACTTAGCATATTAAAGTGGAGGTAACGCCATATTAGAGAAACAAACTAAAAAATAATTATTTAAGAAGACAGAAATTTAAGAAACAAACAGATTTATTACATTGTAATAGAAATTTAAGAAGACAGAAATAGGAAAATGCTTTCTTATTCCACATTCATTTGCCAAGAGGTAGGGGTGAAAACCGACACCTTCGGTTCGGTTTTTGGGCAAAACCGACGCCAACCGAAGCTTACTTTTTGGGGGAGAAAACCGGCCGAAACCGGTCAACGGCGAGGAGAAACACCGGCCGAAACCGTCACCTAATTTCTCTGGCGGTTCACGGTCGGTTCTCAAATCAAGCTTCATTTGAGAGAGTTGAGAGAGATATTGTGTTGCAGACGAGAGAGAGAGAGGATGAAAACTGGGATGGCGATGCGAGGAGGAAGATTCGAGGAAGAAGATGAAGTTATTTCGAAATGACACAGTTTGATATAAACCAAACGGCGTCGTTCTACTTAATTTTTTTTTTCATACTTTATGAACTAAGCGACGCCGTTTGGTTTAATACAAACGGTGTTGTTTTATTTGTGTTTTAAACACAACTAAAGGCTTAAAACGATGCAGTTCTACTTAAACTTAAGTAGAACGACGTCGTTTTGCGTACAAAATATATATAAAAAAATTAATTTATTTAGTCGGCCAGTTCAACGGTTTGAACCAGGTTCGAACTGACGCCGAACCGGTTGATATTGGTTTTCTTAATTTTGTATTGCACGTTGACTCGTTCTCCACCGGTTTCGGCCGGTTCTGAGCTTGGCCGGCCTGTCTGAGTCAGTCTCGGTCGGTTCTACAGTTTTATGTATAGCCCTACCAAGATGTACTGAGTGAGGGACCGTAGACGCCTCTCCGCTGTCTATGCTATGGCCGCCGCCTGACTCTGTCGTACAACAACTGACGGTCTCTCCACCATTCATTCGCAGAAGCGTCAATCTTATAAAAACTAGAAAGACGCTTCTGTATCTGGGAGGAGTAGGCTTTCGACTTCTTGGCCGTCCTAAGGCCTCGCTTAAGGGCAGACAGAACTACCTTATTCAGATCTTATAGACTGAACTATCCTATTAAGAGAGATCTGCCAAATTTACCTGCAGTCAGCTTCATACCAGGCGTGTTCAGCATGGCAGCCTGATTGGGTGGGCCTTTGCGTAGAGCAAGGCAAAGAACTGGCTTAGTGATCTTGATCTTTGCCACCATTGCATCAAGTCCTAATTGCTCTTTGTAATTAAGTACCAATAGATACTGCGCTTTTCAAACTTACTTTGCGCAGCAAGCGCTCGTGGCGATTTGATAAATTATCAAGCAAGAAGGACAGCCTCGTTTTGGCAGCTAGAGATAGAAGCTAAATAGCGAGCATTTAAACACACTCTTGGAACAAATACAAAGAAACCAAAACATGCAGATCATTAAGGTATTCTTCAATGGTTGGTAGAAGCCAAGCTGTTTCCAATGTCAATGACATGCAAATTGGTATCTTACATCACCCTTAGCAAGACGCTCCATTGCCTTGTTAAGGTAGCCTATTGGAATAACCTCAATGTCTGCTGTGATGTTATGTTTTGCAGCAAATCTGTCATCTCGTGTTTCCTTCAATTCTCCAGTGGCAGTACTCCCCGCAACCATTTTTCTTCCTGTTAAAACTAGTCTTATTAACTCTATAGCTAGATATGAACAAGATGGAATTCCAACTTATAACAAAGGGAAAAGTTAGTAATTGACTTGAAAGGATATTACCCTTAAGCAGAGGAAAGACTGGTAGCTCAAGCGGTTTCTCTTTTGCACCCAACATAACAAGCTTTCCATGAGACTTTAATAGACTAATTAAGGGCAGAATAGAATGCACAGTAGATACTGTATCCAGTATACCAACAAACGTGCCCTGGGCAGCCTGTACAAATTTAATAGTTTTAACAGTCACTCTCTATTAATATTATCAGACTAGCAAGAGGAGAACTAAAGAAAAATGTTGTTAGCTACACTCACCTGCATTTGTTCTTGGTCACGACTATGTAAGAACGAGTCAGCACCAAGATGCCCTAGAGCTTCATCCTTCTTGTTGGCGGAGGTACTAATTAGAGTCACTTTGGCTCCGTAAGCCTTGGCAAATTTAACACCCACATGACCCAAGTCCACCTAGGCCAACAATCCCAATGTGTTTACCCGGTTCCGCTAACCCATAATATTTCAAAGGACTGTAAAGTGTTATCCCAGCACAAAGAAGGGGAGCACTAGCATCGAGTGGTAAGTTTTCAGGGAATCGAAGGATGTAGCGCTGATTAGCTACCATAGTGTCTGAGAAGCCTCCGTATGTAATTGTGCCATCATAGTAAATGTCATCGTATGTCAATATCGTTTGGAGACGAAGGAGCTGCACACATTCTACCGATTTTTGGGTGGAATGCACGGGAGATTCACAGAGAAGAGGAGACGAAACCGAGCGGGGAGGAAGAGATGAAAGGGAAGATGTGGGGGGCGAGAGAGAAGAGCTGGTTCATTTGTTAGTGAACTCGGTTTGCCACGTAGGGTGTAAATTATAAGATAAACCGGCTGATGAGAAGAAATCCTTTTTTAAATATTTGTGCATTTTGTACACGCGACATGGAGCCCCAATGGTTGGGCATCACAATCCCAGAAGCCTTGAGAAGTGGTTTGAGGAAAAATTGCCGGTTTTTGTCCATTTATTTGATCTAAAAGTGGCAGTGTGGTGTTTCAAACTAGTGCACACCACTTGGGGCTAGGAGCCATAACTATTGGGATCGCACAAACTTAATATGTTTCTTTGAATTATAAATTTGTATCCTTTTATTTTCTATAAATAGGAAACCTCACCAACTAATCTAAACACTATAAAATGCTCTTGAAATTAGAGAAACGTTTCTTCATTCATTTTGTGCCTTTTTTTCTCTTGGGTTTGTCTATTTTATATCGGGCTCAAATATGTCCTTTTGTGATACATAACGATTTCTAACTTTCTCATTTTGTGATTCACGTTGTCACTCGTTACAATTGCATTTTATAAGAATAGGTGCATTAGAATTAGCAAGTAACAGAAAGAACTCAAGAGGATAGAAGATCCCCTTTAGGCATCTTGTATATCGGTCTCGTTTGTTTTTAAAACTCTTCTCAACTCATTTCTTCTCATTTCATCTAATCATTATAGCTTTCCTAAATTTTCATACAAAATAATATAAACAATTCAAAATTTTCAAATCTTAAAATAAAAATAATATTAAAAATATATATATTCTAACAATATTTTATTCAATTATTAACTTTTATCTTAACTTATTTCGTCTCATCTTAGCTACGAAAATAAACGTGGCATACTCTCGCCCTCCAAGCCTTCTCCCATCTCTCTCTCTCTCTCTCTCTCTCTCTCTCTATTTTGTTGTTATCACAGCAACCGCCACTGCCATCCTCCATGCCTTGGGGCCTCACGTTTTCGACAAGCTCATCCACTGGACCACCTCCCTCTCATTTTTTCCCTGCGTTGAACACCCCACCCCATCTCTTTCTTTTCCTATGAGTCATTAGTGTAGCCCAAGCCTTGCCCCACCGCCACCGTCTAATTCTATCGTTCGCCACCAAAACTGGGATGGTAAGCCCCTCAATCTCTCTTTGGTTTTCTCTCTCCCTATCTCTCTTCGTATCACACTCCCTCTCTATGTGTAGTTTGAATTTTCCGCTAACCATGCCATTCTAGACATCGCTGCGCCAGCTCACATTATAAGCCTTTTCGCCTCCTTGATCCGTCTTTGTTCTTCCCCCTCTCTCGGTCTCGAGGTTCAAAGCTTTTAGGTTCAAAACCCTAGCCTCAGCCACCACCCCCGCCGTGCCCCCTTGTTCAGCACAGCTATAATGGTCTACTCCCTCTCCTGGTCTCTATCTACCCTAAACTCCCTTTTACTCGCACTCTCTCCCCTTCACCCTCCTTGTCTCCACCGCTTGCTGCCTCTCTCCATGAATGTTTCAAGCCACCAGCCCCCAACTTTGCCCTCCTCTTGGTATCTCCTCCCTGTCTCTATCTTTGTTTCTATTTCTATCTCCCTTTTGTGCCATTTGTCTCTTTGTCCCCTCAACACACACGTAGACGTTGTCTCTCTTTGCCCAAGACACCTACACCACCACCCTAGAGACCACTACATCACCCACTTATGTGATTGACTACAACCAACAACAGAGCTCAGGATGCCTCAATTATCTAAAAATTTTACCTCTTTGTTGTAAGTGGCTCTTTATACTAACCTTAAAAATTGAACCTATTGGATTTGGGAGTTTGTGAATATGTGGCATTGGTTCTCTGTTGTGACTATGTGATTGGAGTTGTGAACTTGTGGTTGTTGATTTACAATGTTATGGCTGAGGGCCCCCTGGAAGTTTTGTGTATTTGTTGCATTGGTTTTCTATTGATGTATATGGCAATGTAAATCTCTTGTTGTAACTTCTTTTCTTTATTAATTGCATTGTTTGGATTTTTTCTATATTCACATTGTTTTTCAATTGTGAAGGGAGACGTAAAAACCCAAAAAACAAAACCCAGTCCATGCATAAAGGCCCAACCCCCCTTTTCTTTTTGTCCCCCCCCCCCCCACCTTCTTTCCCCTTCTCGTAAGTTCCCCTTGATTCTCTCTCTCACGATAAACTTTATTCTTTGCTCCCCTTTGTACACACCCCCTTCCTCATCTCGTCTCTCACCTCTACCCCCCTCAAACTCACTCTCTCACACCTCTCTCTCTCTTTCTTTCTTAGATTCTCTCTCAACCCCACATCTCCTCTCTCTCTCAATTCCCCCTATATATATATTCTCTCTCTCTTTCTCTCTCTATGTAACCTCCAACCACAACTACTACACTTTGCTTTTTCATCACCACCAACAAAAATATTAGGTAATTTCTCATCCCTCATAAGTAGTATTTTTAATGAATTTTGAATATGAGATTTGTTAAGATTTATTGTTGTGAATCATTGAGAATATACTTAGTTGATTGCCCTGTTAGGGTATATTGAATTAATGGTTGAGTACAGACATTATTTATGTTGAATTAATAAGGGGATAGATGTCGGTGTATCAGTATGTGCTGTCCGGCAGTGTATTTGCAACCTAAAAATTTGAAGTTTATCAATTTTGGAGGATAATTTGTTAGAACAAGTCTAAATTTATGTTATTAAGGATTGTATAAAATTTCAGAGTTAAGTGAGATCTTTTTTAGCGTAGAAGTTGATGGATTATAATGGTCTTGAAATAAGTTCTGAGTGACCGTTGGCAAAAGAATATTGTGACTATTTTGACTAAAAATTGAAGTAAGTGACTTTTTAATGGGGTTTTAATAAAATAACTGTTGGTTTTGTTTGGAATGGTGCACTTGGGTATTATATTTCAAACTTGTATAAACTTTGGATTTGTGCACATTCTTATGCTATTTTGGCTCTGCATGTGGGATTTGTGCGAATTTTGTAATGGTTGGAATGCTTGAAAAATGATATATGGTTTATTAAATTTGAAACTTAAATGTAATCATGCTATTTATTCTTGAGCGCATGATATGAATGTCTTTGTAACATGTTCAATGTCCTTCGCGGCATATTGTCTTCATGGCATGATATCTTTGTGGTATATTGATGTCCTCTTGGCATGATGTCTTCGTGACGTGATATCTTTGTGCTATATTGATGATTTCCCTATTAACATGTGGCTTGGAATATAATGTTTGGCTAAATATGTTGGTTGAGATAAAATTGTATTGCTCACATTATTTTATACATTATTTTATTGAGAATTTATTCACTTATTTTATAGTCAAGAAAATTGCCAACTCCCACACTCCCATGAAATTGCTACTTACTAAGCACGTGGCAGCTCACCACTTCATTTCACATATTTTTCAGAGTTGTAGAAAGTTTCTTCATTTGAAGTGATAGCTTTTGAGCCAAAGATTTTAGAGTGGACTTGGTTTGTCGTTTGAAGTTGGAAGTTTTGGGGCTTGATGGTTTTGTTGCTTGAAGATGGTTTTGGTTATACAGAGAGTTTTCTTATGGTCATATTTTCTTTTATAGTTTTTACTGGAGTATTTGTATTGTAATTATTTAGAATTTAATGGCTCTAGCCAAACTTTTGAATGAATTTTTGAGGATCATTGTGTTGTGGATTATGTTTATGCAAAACACACACACCAACGATGACAAATAAAGTAAAAGCAATACAATCAAGAACACGACACACAATATACGTGGTTCGGCAAATTGCCTACGTCTACAGAGCTGCAGACATCTTATTAATCAGAGGAGATTACAATCACTTAATCTCAACTCACACTCTTTAGGACTTTTTGCTCTCTCACACAATAGGCACTCACAAGACAATTTTTCTCTCTCAAAATATACTTGAGGCCGTCCAAGACATGTCAAAATATGTCATATATATAGCACACGGCGTGGAAACCCTAATCCTGGCAAATCTGGGTACTTCGCTCGAGCGGCGTGTCGAGCGAACACTAGGGTTTGTTTCTAGCTCGAGCGGAGTGTCGAGCGGGACTCGAGCGTACCTCTCTGCCTAAGTTAGCTCGAGCGGACTTGACTTGGCTCGAGCGAACTTTGTCTCAAGCCAACTTTCAGCAAACACCTTTTCAGCTCCAAAACCAGTCTCCACATATACCCCAACACATTGTATTATAGTTATGAATAGTTTAGAGATTGTGTATTTGATATATATTTGTAAATGGTCATAATAAATGGATTGTATGTGGGGTGTGTAAGTATCATGATTCTCATGTGTATGCTGCTCTGGACGCTACGAATAGGGAACATGTTGCACATTAATGGTACCACTATCCCAGCTATACGTCATATTAATGACACCATCGTAGAACCACGCCGCATTAAAGGACTCTGACAAAAGGAATAGTACGAAGGACATGGACACCATAGGGGTAAACACGATTTGTCCCCTAGACTCATGGTATAAATAGCAGGTCTTAGGTACGAGAAACTCTTTTGGCAACAAAGGTATAAATAGCAGACGATGTCGGTGTCTAGTGCTTGACGAACGAGTGGCGATGGCAGGTTGGTAACGGAACGAGGCATTGTAGGGCATGGGCTAAGGGAAGAGAGAGGTAGAAGAAGAAAATAAAAGGAAAGAATAAGAAGGGAATCATGCGGCACCAGGGGAGAAAAGGAAATTAAGGTTTCCCTCAAAGCTCAAACTGAAACTGTATAGGGGTAGGGCAAAATTCACCTCCAAAGCCATGAAAATGACGTCTTTTTGGCGGGAGGGCCTAGCTCCCATACTAACTCATGGGTTGGGCCTGATTTCTTACTTTCTCATGCCTAGATTCGGCCCACAGCACTCAAAATAAATAATTAATCCACAAACAGCCACATGGGCTCAAATTTTCTCTTAAAGAAAAAGTCTACATACATATAAAAAATTTTGGGCTTTACAACTTCTGTTACATTCTTTGGATTTTTTGTCTCCATAGTTGGTGTCCACATAGATCAATCCAATGTTCAAGCCAGTTTAGAGTGGCCAACCCCCAATACCCTACAGGAGGTGCGAAGCTTCTATGGATTGGCCTCCTTTTATTGACGATTCATTTGTAATTTCACCATTCTCATCACGTTAATATAAAAATGAGTGTGTTGGGCCTCATTTCTTGGGAGGTATAAATATAACATTTTGTTCTGCCATTTGCCGGGGTAAGAGAGCCAAAGATAGAGCCTCCTTCCAAGAGCCTTTGAGAGAGACTCCCCTCCACATTCAAAGTTGAATATCCCTTGGAAAATATACCTCCACCATATCACACTCAAGATCAAACATAGGTGAGTCCATTGGAGTGGAATTGTTCATTGGCCGGAAGGTTTCTAGAGCTACTGTTGTTTCAAATTGCGAGAGGTTCTCGTAGGACACTTTAGAAAGGTCAAAGTTTCGGTACTACATGTGTGTAGAGAGTTAGTGGGTCACTCGTGGTGTTGCAATCCAAGTTTAGGTACTACAAAGGTTTTTTGAGTGTCTCTAAATTGATTGTAAGAAACTAAAGTTTCTATAGTGGATTTGAGGTCGTGTCTTACACCCGGAATGATTTTAGATTTTGAAGAGGTTTTTCAAGTGAGTTTTCACTTCTTGCCCAAATTTTTGTGTTGATTATTTGTGTGATTTGTGTCTTTAATTAATTATTTGTTTAAAAATATTTTTAAATAGACCATAAAATTGAACTACACCTATTCACCCCCTCTAGGTGTTGTATTGGGTAGAACCACTACTTTTTCAATTGATATGAGAGTGGGTTCACTTTGTTAGGATTTAGCTCCTGAGTATGATCCTGTTATAGTGGTTAAAATGGATAGGTCTCAATCACTCATATTGCTATCATATTTTGATGGTAACAATTATGCCTATTGGAAAGTTTGAATGAGAGCATTTCTGAAATCCCTTGAAGGAGTTGAAATTCCCAAAAATGTGAAAAATTACTCTAAGGATGAAGTCAACAAGTGTTATTGGAATAGTAAATGCCTGAATGCGATTTTCATAGTCGTGTCCCAAGAGGAGTTCAAGCGAATCTCCATGTGTGAAATTTGAAAGAGGGATGAGACATTCTTGAAATAACTCATGAAGGTACCAAGGTTGTGAAAAATTCTAAGTTTCAAATGTTGACTACCAACCTTGAAGAAATTAGAATGAGGGATGATGAAACATTTGATTCCTTCTATGCAAAATTGAATGATATTGTCAATTCTCATTTTAATTTAAGGGATAAAGTTTTTGAAAATAGAATTATGAGAAAAGTCCTCAGATTTCTTCCTGAGAGATTCCATACAAAAGTTACTGCTAGTGAGGAAGTGAATCCGGGGATGAAGATGAGTTACAGGAAATCTATGAGAAGTTGTACAAGGAATGTGTAAAATTGAAGAAACTCAATAAAACACATATTGAGAAGATAGATTTCTGCAAACAAGAAAAGGAAAGGCTTCAAGATAAGCTTAATGAAGCCATTTGTCTAATTGACCAGTTGCAAAAGAGAAATGTGTCACTCGAGGATAGAGTGAAAATGCAGGAGAGTGAGTTGATTATTTTAAACGATAGGCTAAAAATCTTCTCTAATGGGAAATAGAAGTTTGACAAAATCCTAAACTCAAGAAAGTCATCTAGTGACAAGATGGGTTTGGGATATGTTGAAGGGAAATCTGATGTGGCTTCAACTTCAAAAATCCCCCGTAAAAATGTAGGAAAAACTGTGTTTGTTTCTACATTAAATGAGAATATGAATGCACAATCATCTGAAAAGGGTAAGAAAACCCAACATGTGCAAAATTCTATGCCACCTAACAAAAGACAAGGAGCTCGAAACATGAGCCCCATATGCCATCACTGTGGGAAGGTTGGTCAGGTTAGACCAAATTGGTTTAAGTTAAAAAGTTAATCTATTCATAGAAAGTAGGACTCCTTATCCCCCAAAAAGGGGTAAGAATTTCATGAATGCTCCTAAATATGTCTTGCCTTTCATGAGACAAACAGCTCACAAGACAAACCATGTTTGTCACAATTGTGATAAGATTGATCACATTTGTCCAAACTATGTTGAGCTTAGGAGTTATCCTAAGGAAATCGAAAAGCCCTACACAAGAAAAGGGCGTCAGAACTTGTGGAACTGTGTCATGGTCTTGACCAAAAAAAAATAAAATTAGATGATCAATGTGAAGTTAGATCAATTGACTTCTAGCGAGAGGGCTAATAAGGTGGATCATCCAAAACTGAGACAAGTGTGGATAAGAAAGAGGGAGAAGCAGACCAGGCATGGTATTTATGCAGTAGACTGATAGTCATGCATTCATACATTTTACACATGTTTAGGTTTTGTATAGTCTTTCTTTATTTTCTTGTTACTAGTATATTGTGTATGGTTAATTCATGCATGTTTTTGTCCTTGTGTACTTTTGTGTGTGTTTCTCTAAAAATCATGCACAGTGGTTTGCACATGGTTTTGATAAAATGGACGTTAGTGGTGGCAATTCTAAAAATCTAAGTGCATATGTCATCTGAAAATTGTATCATATGCCTGTTGGTAAATCTAAGTGCATGTGTCATTTGAAAATTGTATCATATGCCTGTTGGTCACAAAGGTTCGAAACTCGTGTATTATTTGTAATCTGTGACCTGCTTCACACACACTACACTCTGAGCTCAATCAATTGTCATTTTGCTGCCTATGAGTTTTTGGGGAGGCAATCAAAAGTGCAAGGGAGCTATACTTGCATGTAGAATTGACCACGGGATAAATGACATCATTATTTTTCTTCCTGTGCAAAATTGGTCAATACAAAAGAAAAAGAAAAATGATGATGAAATAAAAGGGGGGGGGGCATATAGTGTTGAATAGGCTAAGACAGATACAGAAATTCAAACAGAAGTATTTAGGTCCTAGTAGCATTAGGTTTGACTTCTGTATCTTGGAAGAGCTTCCCAAGCATGTATGATTTCTTGTTCAGTCCAACCCCACTCACACATTTTGGTTGAAATTTCTTGATTGTGCAAGAACCCCCTAAACATGCATGTTCATATTACGTGTGATACATAGTTTTTGCCTCTGCGTGATTTATGGGAATATGATACTCTTTTACATTTGATGTGCATCATTTATTTTAAAAATTGCTCTCACTAATGTTTGGAGTTAAGCCATGTAATTTTTTGAGTTTATCTGAGTAAAATTGAATTTCTAAGGTAATCGTTCGATACCACCACTCAACATTGTGTATCTAGCTCGAGTGACAACTGCTCGAGAGAACGTCATTAAAAATCCCCTGCGCCGCTCGAGCAACTCATTTCCGTAGGTTCCTTTTCTTTTCTCTCCCTAGTTTTTTCTCTTCTCCATGCGTTGTTCTTCCTTTCTCTCTTGTTTTCGTGTGTTTTTTAGTGAATCTCCTCCATTTGATCTTCACTTACTCATGGTTAGTCCTTCACCATTCATTGTATTTTCATTTTGAGTTTCATGGGCATTTCATGGAGAGCTACGACTTTTAGGGTCTGTGAAGTGTAAAACGGAGATTGTTGGAGTTGGTTTGATAGGGGTTTGGGAGTAAAGAGTGCTCTCCCTCACGTGTATGTAGGATTTTTAGGGTATTGCATGCATTTCACCCATGTGTAGCAGAATATGCCCACCCAGTGTTTGATGAAATACTTGAGTGGTCCCCTCTGTTGCATTTTTATAGTGTATTGCATTGCGCACGTTTGTCATACATTTTCATGCCCAATTTCTGTTGGATCTTATTTGGTTTTGAGATTATTTGGAAATGAGGGGTTGAGTCTGTAATGGTGCTAAGTCTGTTTTTGGGAGTTTTGAAGTTGAGCATGCACTATAATCATACATGGCAGAACACACACAACACACACACCAGATGCTTGATGAAAAGTCTGAGTCATCGACTTGGCTGCATATATGATTCCTCCTGCAGTATATTGGACGTTGTATTTAGTATCATGGCACTTCAACCACGCATTGGGTTACGCCAAATTTTAAACGTGCATCTCATGTTCATTTATGTTGTTGGGTCATGGAGATTGACTTGTGAAATGATTTGTGAAATGGTGATTGGTGGTGATTTGATGGATAAAATGTTGGGTTTGGTTGGTGTGCTTGTAAACACCCTTTGGGGGTTGTTTTTAATGTGTGGAAAGATCAATCCTCACCATTGAAAGGTGTTTGTTCTTAGGGAGGTTGCATTCACATGCACATGCATTAGGCATTTTAGACATGTGTACATCGGGTCATTCACATTACCTTTAGCCATGTCTAATGGTTACTATTCTGTCTACAACCAAAATCTTGTCTTGACGTGTATGTCCTTGCCAGAATCCTCTTGCCCCAACCCAAGCACACTTCCATAATGCTAAGGGCGTGGGAACTATGTGCGTAAAATTTCTCTCAGTGCACCCCGATTGTTGAGCGTGAGCTCTCCTTAGGTGAGCTCACCGAGACCATCGTGCCCCATATTTTCGAGTCCCGCCAGTGGCAAGCCTTGACCACTGGTCTTCCCACTCATTATGGAGTTGGTAAGGGAGTTTTACTCCAACATTTATGCCATTACTGAAGATGGCTCTTTTGCTGTGAGTCTCTGAAACATCCAATTCCAGGTGACTCCGGGCATGTTAGCCTAGTTGCTACATGCCCTTCGGGTATCCAACCTCAACTATCCTTTTATCCGCTCCTCCTCTCATGTCAACCATTGCTGAATACTTGACTGGGCAGTACATTGACTGGGATGGTAGGATACGCTTACATACAATTGAATTTTCATTTGACTACCTACTCCTTAGTTGGATTGTCTTGACTAACCTCTACCCTACGGGTCATCACAGTGATCTCGGGTATGATCAGTCCCTTCTTATTTATGCCTTGATCAGTGACGTCTTTATTGATTTGGGGAGTCATCTTTGCCAGGTCATGCTTGAGGCCTTCCAGTCCAAAAAAATTATGACTGGATTACCATTTGCCTCCCTCGTCACCCGGATTGCTTTGGCTCAATTTGTCTCCTTTCCTCCCATCGGCCTAGGATTATGCTTAAGGCTCTCATTGGTTGTAAGACCATTCAACTCAGTCGTGCTCACATTCACCCTCAACCTTTGAATGTTGAAAATCCTCTTGCACCTACCTCTTAGCAGTTGAGCTCTCGGCCCTCTAGCTCAGCCCTTTCTAGCTCGGCACCTCTTAGTTCAGCACCCAATTCAACTGAGCCCAGCTTGCAGATGGTTCTTAACTACTTAGTCAGTCTTGATGCTCATCTTGATGGCCTCTAGAACCGGCTTGATAGATGTGTTGATGGCCTCTAGGATCGTCTTGACAGTTGCATTGATGGCCTTCAATAGTTCGTCACCCAACGCTTCAATAATATTGAGGAGCTCCTCCATAAGGATGATGGTCGCAATCAGTCTGAGAGTGATGGTTGAGCCCTTTAGATTTTGTGAAAAAAAGGGGGAGTGATGATATAGGGGAAAGCACATAGGGGGAGCACATATGTAGGGGGAGTGATGATATGTAGTGGGAGCTAACCATAGTAAACTTTTTTGTAAAATACAATTTTTGAGCTGTCATTGTATTGAATTCTTAAATGAAACTTAATGTTTAATTTTTTCTTAATGAAGATTCTTTCGATGAAAATTGTGCCTATCATGTGTATACTTGAATTAGTGCTTTTAAATTGGACAGAAAATATTGATCACACGTGTGAATATTTCTTGCATTTTTGTTTTGGTACACTTACTTGTTTGTCAAGTGTGCAGAAATATCCAAACTTGTTCGTGACTGAACCTGAACTTGGGAATCCTGTGTGGAGTGTGTCAGGATTAAGTCCAATGTATAGGTTAGAGGTTTTGTCATAAAAATGCCAAAGGGGGAGATTGTTAAGGTAAAAATGAGTGTGTTGGCATATTCTTGTAAAAACCTTTGTAAAATTGAGTTGTAACAAGTGTTGAACTGTTTCAAAGTGAAAAGGTGGTCAAGTGAGCTCAACACGGCTTGAGCAGAACAAATATAGGACCAATGCTCGACCTGCGCTCGAGCGGAACTCAAATAGAGAGCTCTCTCGATAGATGCTTGATGCATTGCTCGAGCTAAGCTCACACAAAGAGTTCGCTCAACTTGAGCTCGACACTGCGCTAGTGCGGAAGGCAATGCTCAACAGAGGCTCGAGCAGAACTTATCCAGATTGCTCGACATGTGCTTGAGCGATGGACATCCAGAGAGGTCGCTCAACATGGCACTCGAGTGGCTTCAGAAGTATAACATGTGCTCGACCTTCGCTAGAGCCAATATTCAAAAAACCTAATTTTTCTTAAGGGTTTGAGCGCCTCATGTCTTGGGAGGTATAAAGAAACAGCCTCCTTCCAAGAGCATTTGAGAGAGACTCCCCTCGACATTCAAAGTTGAATATCTCTTGAAAAGTATACCTCCACCATATCACACTCAAGATCAAACATAGGTGAGTCCATTGCAGTGGACGTGTTCATTGGCCGAAAGGTTTTCAGAGCTACTGTTGTTGTAAAGTGCGAGAGGTTCTCATGGACATTATAGAAAGGTCGAAATTTCGGCACTACATGCATATAGAGATCGAGTGGGTCACTCATGGTGTTGCAAGCTAAGTTTAGTTACTACAAAGGTTTTGTGAGTGTCTCTAAATTGGTTGTAACAAACTAAAGTTTCTATAGTGGATTTGAGGTGGTGTCTTACACTCAGAGTGGTTTTAGATTTTGAAGAGGTTTTTCAAATGAGTTTCCATTTCGTGACCAGATCTTTGTGTTGATTATTTGTGTGATTTGTCTCTTTGATTAATTGTTTGTTTAACAATATTTCTAAATAGACCATAAAATTGAACTACACCTATTCACCCCCTCTCTACGTGTTGTGTTGGTTTGAATCACTGCTTTTTCAATGCGAATCATAGAGTACTTGAAAGGGCGGTCATTTCAGTAGTCTGAGGAAGGAGAGAGCAATTTCTAGTTGGTCAAGCAGAAGATGACTAAAGCACCGGTCCTGGCACTCCTAGATTTTGAGAAGATCTTTGAGGTGAATTACGATGCTTTCATAGTGGGTATTGGTGGTGTCTTGAATCAAGAAGGTTGACCTGTTGCATTTTCCAGCAAGAAACTGTTAGGATTGAAGAAAAACTATTCCATGTACGACTTGGAGTTCTATGCCATTATACAGTCTTTGAAACATTGGCGACAGTATTTGGTACACAAGGACTTCATTCTGATTACTGACAATGAGGCATTGAAGTATGTCAACTAGTAACACAAGCTGAGTAGATAACATGCAAAGTAGGTCGCCTATCTGGAGTTCACATTCTCGCTAAGACGCCAATCGAGGAGCTTGAACCGGGTTGCAAATGCTTTAAGCCGACATGTGGCATTCGTACCACCATTAGTACCAGGGTGGCGAGCTTTGACACCTTCAAGGATTTGTGCATCGAAGATCCGTCCTTTGGAAAGATTATTAAGGAAGTAATTGAGGGTATGCGAATTGATTTTCCTTTACACGATGGTTTTTTATTCCATTGGCCATAGTTGTGTGTCCCAGACTATTCCTTGAGAGAACATATTATACGGGAACTACATGACGAAGGGCAAATTGGATGAAAAAAAACTTTGGCTTTATGACGCCCCCATATTCTGCTTGGGATCAAACGAACATCTGAAGTGTCAAGACATGTAACACAAAGTTACCCGTCTCCGTTCATGACATATAAGATGCAATGTTCCTAACATGCATCTAGCATTATACAATATTCGCAGCGGATAATTTTTTTTTTAAACAATACTATGCACCAAACTTATAATATCCCAAATAATTAAAGCGAAATCCATTCATACTTAATAAAATAAACATCCACTATTACAGTAAGGGTCTCAAAAGACTGTTATCTCAAAATATCGGATACCTGGCTTCATAATTACATTGCCAAAATACATTATTGGGCTAGTTTGTTGAGTAACTCGCGTAACTCGACCAACGATGTTGGAATACTATCCAAGGACCTAACTATGGAGGCTGCAAGCTCCGCGTTGCATCCATGGCGTCTAGTCAATCTCCCCCAGTCTACTAGTGCTTGCTCCCTGCTCTGATCCTGACACATCGCCTACCATTCAGGGGGAATGGTAGTTGAGACTACTACAATGAGATTTGATTACAAATCTCAGTAGGTTAATAGGAAACTTCCACACAGGTTAATGATACATGCATGGAAGAAAAAACATGAATGCATAATCAAAGTCGTAAGTAAGTAGAGCACTACTTGACTTATAGCATGACATAGATGACATAACTTGAACTGAAACTGAAACCTAGCTTGACATGACATGGCATGTACGTGAACTTGAAATATAACATGGACTTGAAACATAGCATAAACATGAACATACAAAATTTGAACACGAACTTGAGCATAACATAACATAAATGTGAATTTGAAACATAACGTGAACGTGAACATGACATAACATGAACGTAAACATAACCTGACATGAATGTGAGCTTGGAACATAATATTGACTTGAAACATAGCATGAACGTGAACATACATAACATGAACATGAACTTGAATTTGAATTCTTTACATAACATGAACATGAACTTGAATTCTTTACTTAACATGAACATGAACTGGACTTCATTACTTAACATGAACATAAACTTGAATTCTTTACTTAACATGAACATGAACTAGAATTCTGACAATCAAAATAATTCCGCCAGTCATTTTGTCAGGAATAGTGAACAATCAGAATGATTCCGTCCAACATATTCCATTAGAGATACTCAGACAATTAGAATGATTCCATCATGAGCAATTTAAATGAGATACTTTAATAATCAGAATGATTACGCCATAAGTATTTGCATATTGAACTTAAATTGAAACTTAGCTTTATGGGACCTGACATGACATGTACGTGAACTTAAAACATAACATAGACTAGCAACATGGCATGAATGTGAACTTGAAACATAACATGGACTTGAATCATAGCATGAACATGAACATACATAATTTGAACATGAACTTGAACATAACATAACGTGAAATACATGAATTTGAAATATTATTCAATAAACTTAATCATTAAAGTGACCATATGGGTGCTACACGGGTCCCCTTGAGCCGTGTGTCCCTACCGATTACTGCATCACAATATATGTATCTATACTAGTTATGAGTGCGTTAATACGCACTCCATAGTTGTTGTAGTCCCATGTATTCTACATGTCATAATTGCTGTGTCTCACGTAGTGTATGCTCCACAGTTGTTGTGGCCCAATACTTCATGCTTCATAGTTGTTGTGACCCCAGGAATTGTTTGTGCTACACTTGCTGTGAACACATGTAAAATAAAGTATGGCTCCATCGGTGACCAGTTAGTTAGGCCCAATTCGCAACCTATTGACTGTACTTCGTCAACCTAGGGGATTTCATTCCTATTTAGACACTCCAGCATAAACAAATGAGTTATTCTAGGATATTACCTCAACCTAGCGCTTAGGGTTGTGATTGACATGAATAACTTAACAATACTATTCTCGAGATACACAAACTGTATTCGAGATGTGATGAAGTGAATATGAAATGACAGAAGTTCTAACATAGTGTAATGTGACGTGAACATAAGAGGACAGACATGACATTTTTTGAGACATGAATGTAACAAACAATTTTATAACATGGCATACATGTAATAAACAATATTTTGTAACATGGCATAAAATATAATAGACAATAATTTGTAACATGACATAACATGAGACAGTGAATATTACATGACATGACATACATATAACAGATGACATACGTAATGTGACATATTTGCAACAGATAGTAACATGTGACAGACTATATTGTATAATAGATAATTATTTCATGACAGAATAATTCGTGTAATAGATAAACATGTGATGACATGGCATGTCATGGGATATATAACAACATACGAATATAATTGTGGTTTCCTTACCCATTACACATATGCAGTAAATTGATAGTAAGTTAAGAGCTAACTTACCTCGATCGTTGTGTTCTATGAGAATAAAGTCCGAAACACGAGGAACTGTATGAGGGTATTTTAAAAATTAGAAATGTGAAAAGAGATAACTTAGAGTAAAATTACTATTTTACCCTTTACATGTGGGAAAATGATCATTTTACCCCTAATTTAAGGATTTCACATCCTAATTCCAAAAATTCCAAAAAAATTTACATTCTTCATGTAAATTTTGTCCTAAACTCAAATATCAACTCAGAAAAATTTACAAATCATTCACAACTATTAAAACTCTATAAGGGCCGAAACTTACGTAGGCTATATTTCTCTTGATTTGTTGCAATTCTTTGAAATTTTAAACACTCATGATCAAACCAAATTTTTTGCAACAAATATCTTTCTATCCTAAGTTTAAAAACACACTTAAAATATCCATTAAGAAAAAGTTAATCATCAACACCAAATTTTTTTGTAAAAAGATCCAAACTTTTTAACAAAAAATAAACCCTTAAATCACAAATTTTAACCTTAATAAAAACATCTCCAAGAATTCTAAAAAAATCAAATCTTACCTCTAACATATTCATAACATCATCCTAAGATAAACCATGCTTTGAATCATCAAACAAAAGTTATCAAAAATCACAAAAGAACACTTGAAATTTTTGGTTTTACATTTAGTCCATAAACAGAAACTTTTCTCTAAACTAACTTTGATAAATCTCTTGATCCATGGCTTAAAAACATGTAATCCTCAAACTAAAACATCACATGGTTTATAAATGTGTTCTAAAGAAGATACAACCATCAAACTTAAAATTACATGGCTAAAACTCAAAAAATATAGATCTAACTCAACAACATCAAATCTTAGGCCTAACCGAAATCCTCTTGCATAGAAAAATCATATCATTGACACTAATACTAAATATTTTCAAACTAACATCCTAACATCCAAATAAAAGACTTGGAATCATCACATAAAAATATTAAATCCTTTGGACTAAGATTAAACCATAAAATATTCAAACTTTCTCAAAAGTCATTGTGCGAAAATACTTACAGAGGGTTGAGAGAGCTCTTTTAAGTTTCTCTCTAAGAATGAGACAAAGAAGTGATGAAATGAAAGAAAGGTACCTTGCACGCCTCTAGACTTCTGGAGGGGGAAGTTATGGGCTTGGATGACCCTTGATCGGAGGTAGCTATGTGACATAAAGTGGAGAATAGAGAGGGGTAAGAACTGCCTGTAGCAGTTGTGAGATATGGAGGTTGATGGGGGTGGATTTCTCCTTCACATCAAGGCACTATTGGGTGCAGCCAATGGCAGCGGATGGTCTGCCATGTGGGGGAGGAAACTTCTTCAAGAAGTTTTGCCAAGGTGGTCAAATTCGTGGGCCTCAAACAAGTGAGTTTCAATTTGGGGTTTAAAGGGAGTTTGGTTAGGGTTTGAGATGCTATCAAGCCCAAATCCAATTTTTATTGGCCCAATCAAATTTTCAAGATTTAAAAGGTTGGATAATGATATCATAATAAGAATTTGAGAAATTAATAGCGTGTAGAAGTGATTTAATCAAGTGATTAAACACAATGCTAGAAATCGGATTAAAAAAGATTTGGAGGCCAACTTTAGGGTTTGGGAAACCGTTTAGGGTTTCGGTTTCAATCTAGTTTTTGAGATTTCAATTGGATTCCAACCATTTAGGATTTCACTAGGGTTGAAACCCTCTTTGATCTGGCACAAAATTGGTTGATCATATGAAAAAGAATAGGTTTCACTTAGGTGGGATGATCTCAGATTTTGATTTCTTCATAATCCAAGTCATGGTTCCTCTTTGTACCAAGTGTCTAATACTATTTACTTTATGTGGTTAAGATCTTGCCAAGTGTCCAAATAAAACTTCTCTAACCTAATTTGGACATTCCACAATGTGATTTTGAAAAATATTACACTTGGTACGCTTATTGAGGTTATTATTCACTCCAAAAATATACACAATAAAATTAGTACTAAAAAATTCTAAATATTCATATTAACTTATAGTGAAAATCGTTTCTTGAAATTCAACCCCGATGCACCCCTAAAAATAATTTCGCAGTTTCAAACAAATGTCTCGTCCGAAATTATGAAAAAGGGTTATTACACCATAATATCCTAAATAATCAACTGAGTCTAATGACGTAGATCATAATGCCTTCTGACACTTCTACCTATCTCAAATAATTAAACTCATATTTCTAACACCATAGTGAGTGATAATACTGACTATGTTGATAGACTAAAACCTGCGCAATTGGTCATTTCGTGAAAACTTATGAAATTTTTACGAGATTCCTAAAGTCAATAGAAATTCCACCAATAAATTTTTAGCAGGTTGTTACAGGTTTTAATCACGGTAGATTACTATTGGCCCAAGTTGACTAGTGATGAATACGTGGTGAGATGTTTCGTGTGCTAGAGAGCGAAGGGAACCTTTATGAATTGGCCTTTGCACTCGGTTACATGTACCTAATGGTCCATGGCTTGATGTCAGTTTGGATTTTCTCTTAGGTTTACGCAAGACCCAATGCGCCATGGATTCAATTTCATTGTGGTTGATCCATTTTCTAAGATGGCCCATTTTGTAGCTTGTAAGAAGACCATGGATGCCACCCGAATCGCCCACCTTTATTTCAAGGAGATATCTCGCCTGCGTGGTGTTCCATAGTCTATCACCTTAGACCGGGATACAAAGTTTATGAGTAATTTATGGAAGAGTAAGTTTGACGGGTACTAAGCCAAAACAGTGCGACTTTGCCTTATCGTGGGCGAGTTTGCTTACAACCGATCCAAGAATGGGACTACCCAGTTAATCCCATTTGAAGTTTTGTACGGTCCGAATCCACCGGGCATCCTTGATTTGGTCCCTGTCGCTTAGATTGGTCTCTTGAACATTAAGGCCGAGGAGATGGTAGAGCACATCTGGGGAGTACACATGACCAAGTCAAACAAACAATTCAGGCGAGCAATGCAAAGTACAAGGTTCACATTGACAATTGTCGCCACTAGGTACTTTTTTATGTTGGAGATTTTGTTTGGGCTATACTAACCTAGGATCTTTTTCCTGTTGGAGAGTACAATAAGTTGAAGGATAGGAAGATGGACCTTACGAAGTTCTCCAAAAGATCAGTGATATTGCATATAGACTATGTCTTCCCAGTCACATGAGGACTTCAGATGTTTTCAACGTCAAACATCTCAACCCCAACTTTGTCAACGATGGGATGAACTCAGGGGCAAGTTCTTTTCAACTTGAGGGGGCTGATGCAGGAGGATCTGAAACTGAATCCGAGGCTAATGAGGCTCAGATGACAAATGAAATGTTAAAAGTACTAGACTATCTCGAGAAGGTGGACTAGGACAAAACTAACAGGAAGAAATAAGTTTTCCCAGGATTTGGACGAGAAGAGGTAAAGTTGGGGGGGAAGAATATTTCCTCGATTAGGCGATGATATTTATTCTTCGGTTGGGCGGAGATAAGTGGTGACATTAGAACTTTAATTATAATTTTGACTCTAGGTGTCGAAATCGTGCATATTACCCCAATCCGGAAAGCTCTTTTTGACGCGTACGTTGTGGTCACTGTGCTTTGCTTGGTGGGCCCCTTGTCGACCCCAAAATCAGCGATTTTTCCTTCTGGCTTGTCAGTTTAGTAAACTCTTTAATTTTTTGTTAATTTTATTTTAGGGTAATGTTTATCTTTAGTAATGATTTATTTTGGATTCTTAGGCTACATTTTAGTTATGGTTATGATCTTGTTTCTTATTGATCTATTGTTTGGCCTTAGTTATAGTATTGCCATTCTTCATTAGCTACTTCAGCTCAGCTTCTGGGCTTTAGAAGATGATTGATTTATTTTATAGTAAAACCCTAATCTCAGAGTTTCTCTCTATTTACCATTTTTCTTAATCTCAATTTCTTGCTTCCATTGTTTAACTAGCCAAGAGAATAATCACCCATTCTGGTCCGTTGTCGCTAGAGCAGCAGTGCCTCCTTCCATGGCCCAATCTCCCATCCCTCTCCTCTCCTTTCCTCAAGCTCTCTTTTCCCCCTCGCAATCTCTCTCCCTCTCTATATTTCTCTTTTGTAATTTTTCATCTCCCTGTTGATTTCACAATCATTGTTCCGCGACCACTCAATCCCTACATCATGTCTCTGCTTAGATTGCCGCGCAACGAGACCCACCACATAAAAGTCATACCAAAACTAGAACAATTCTCGTGCATGTTTATAGGTACTGTTCTCTTTTAAGACGTGTTTAACATGACTAAACCCAAATTTACGACATCATCAATGTACAAAACGCTAAGAATGCATTAATAATGACGTGCGCAGCCACGAAAAAACTTCAAAGCATCGATCAATCATATCTTGGGGGGATTTTTTATAAGGTGCTGTTGGGCTTCACTATTAAATGCCCTACGCTGGCCGGTTTACGTTATTTTGACTTTCGCACACGTTGGTGCGGGCAAAGTTGACGTTTGGTTTACGTTTTGGCTTTCGTTCTCGTTTTGGTTTGTGAACAAATATCCTGGTTGTCAGTTTGGGTTTAGATAAAAGTCATTGATTCATGGGTTGGTTTGTTTTGATTATATGTAATCCTGTGGATCTTTGATGTTGCAATGGTATTTCTCTGTCATAAGTTTTTTTCTAATAAAAGTGGGCCGAATCACTCTTTGATACGGGACCTCGTCTCTTTAAAAAAAAAAAAATATTAACACAAGATTATGATAAGGGATTAATTACGAGTTAATACCCTGTAAGAAATTGAAGTAGATACACAGAAAAATTCAAATATTTTCAGCTTATTCGGCATTTTTTAATTATACTTTAATTCTAAGGACAATCATGATGTTTTGCGCGAGATAAAAGCAAAACTTAAGCAATATTTAAAAGAAATCGTTGACACAAATACATGAAGAAAACTAAGACAAGCCGATTAATTGAGGAAGTCTTCAGTTGGAAGAAGCCAAGCTATTTCCAATGTCAATGACAAATCGGTATCTAACATCACCCTTAGCAAGACGCTCCATTGCCTTGTTAACGTAGTCTATTGGAATAACCTCAATATCTGCTGTGATGTTGTGTTTTGCCGCAAAGTCTATCATCTCCTGAATTTCCTTCATTCCTCCGGTCAAACTACCCGCAACCATCTTCCTTCCTGTTCAAGCTAATCTCATTAAGTACACTCTAGGTAAAAAAGAACAAAACGGAACACCAAGTACTTAATCAAAACAAAGGAAAACATTTGTGATAGACTTAAATGAAGTTACCCATAAGTAGAGGAAAGACGGGTAGCTCAAGCGGTTTCTCCGGTGCCCCCAACATAACAAGCTTTCCATGAGATTTCAATAGACCAATTAAGGGTAAAATCGAATGCATAGCAGATACTGTATCTAGTATACCATCAAACGTGCCCAGGCTAGCCTGCACAAATTTAATACTTGTCACAACCATTCCTTAAACGGCTGCATCTGGTCACAGGGAGCATCAATTAATCAATGGGAACAGGAAGTCTTATAGTTTAACATTTACCTCCAATTGTTCTTGGTTAGAGCTAAGCAAAAATGAGTCAGCACCAAGATGTTCCAAAGCTTCATCTTTCTTGCTAGAGGAGGTACTAATTACCGTCACTTTTGCTCCAAAAGCTTTGGCAAATTTAACACCCACATGACCGAGCCCACCAAGGCCAACAACCCCAATATGTTTTCCAGGCTCTGCCAACCCATAATATTTCAATGGGCTATAAACTGTGATTCCAGCACAAAGGAGGGGAGCAGCAGCTTCAAGTGGCATGTTTTCAGGGAATCGGACGACGTAGCGCTCGTTAGCTACCATGGTGTCTGAGTAGCCTCCGTATGTAACTGTTCCATCGTAGTAACACGCACCGTAGGATGATATCTGTTTTGGACAGTAAACTTCAAGGTCATTGTTACAGTTCTCGCAGGAGTGGCATGCACCAACCATGCCTCCTACTCCCACTTTGTCTCCCACTTTAACTTTCTTCACTCTGCTCCCCACTTCTGTCACTTCCCCAGCAATTTCGTGCCTGCAGTTGAATTGAAACTCCAATTTCAGGGCAGTACTTACTTTGTGCTCCAAAAATGAACGTGTTTCTTGGCATTGTTTTAGGCTAAAAATCACATTGATTTCCAATATGAACAAAAAGCGCAGCAGATTGTACTCTTGTACGTAAATAAAATCATGCCTTCTTAGACAAACACAAAAATTACTCCAGATATATAACATTTTATTGGATCATTAACATGATCTGAAGTGAACACTTGTAGTGATGACATAGAGATTTACCCAGGGACAAGTGGGTAGATGGATATGCCCCATTCGTTCTTGAGCATGTGAAGGTCCGTGTGGCATATCCCACAGTAAAGAACTCTAAATCTTACATCCTTTTCTCCAGTTTCCCTGCAAACATACCATTTTACAATCCGAAAACTCACAAACATGAGAAAGGATAAAGAGAAAGAAAAATGCAATAAGAATCATTGAAGTAGGAACGTAAGGGGAGAGAGATCAGAGAGAGAGAGAGAGAGAGAGAGAGAGTACCGTCTGGAGAATTTGAAAGGTGAAAGGATGCCAGAAGAATCTCTGGCAGCCCATCCAATGGCCTTGACGGGGTGCTCTTCCTCCGGTGTTTTTGCCATTGATTTTCTTTGATTTTTGTCGAAAGCGACAATGTACCAATAGAACTAGTACTAACAAATGAGGGAGATTTTATGCAGAGAACTTGGGTGGAGAACGAGGGAGAGATATGTGTTGTTGGGGATGTCCACGGCGTGGTAAGCTTTTGATATTTATACGTACGGAGAGAGGGACTGTTGGGATTTGGAATTTTGGATGGGATGACGTATTGGGTGAGCTAAAGCTAGCGAGTACGTGAGGTAATGGCTTTCGGAATTTTCGGATGATTGTACGTGGCGCTCTTATTGAGCATATACATGCAGGTGGATGGCTGACGTAGGGTGCGTTTGGTTGTTAAAATGAGTTGAGTTGACTTGAATTTAGATAATAAAATATTGTTAAAATATTATTTTTGAATATTTTTATTATTTTAAAATTTAAAAAAGTTAAATTATTTATTATATTTTGTGTTAGGATTTGAAAAAATTGTAATGATGAGTGAGATGAGATGAGTTTGGTTAAGGAACCCAACGAAGCCGTACTCAATTAGCTATTAAGAAAGTGAGTAACTCCGAACCTATCTCCGCTCGTTGACTCAGAATCTAATTCGTCGGTTTGGTCGATTTTGAAAATATTTTACAACGGAATTGATATATATTAATTTTGAGATTTGAAAAATTAATATCATTACATTTTTAAATCGACATTTTTAATTTTATAGATTTCAGTCCAGTTTTTTTGATTATTATAATATATTATAGTATCAAATAATATCGAGATAATATATTATAATAGACTATAGTGATATATTATAATATATAGTGATATAATATTAGTATAATTATTAATACAATAGACTATAATGATATAAAATTTTAAAATTTAAAATTTTATTAATTAGTAATTTATCATATAATATCAAATTATTTTATGTATATTTATATTTATTATAAAATAAAAAATCATTTATAAAATATTTTATACAATATAAAAAATTAAAATATATATATGAACCAGTCCGATATAAGAAAAAGAAAAACCGAAACCTTTTGACTGGTTTTGAAAAAAATGAAACCGGTATATTGGATTGAACCAAATCCGATACCAGACCAAACCTACTGGTTCGGTCCGGTTTAACGGTTTTCTTTTTCATCCCTAGTAGATTGACTCAACTAATCAACATTCTTTCAGATATAAATAATATCATGGATATAAATCATTACCGGTTATTAAAATTATTTTAGGTACTGTCTATAGTTGTGTATGCATATATGTATATGAATTGATGTTGCTAAATTAGTCACTTATGCTATTAAGTATATACGAATATCATATATTTTGTAATGTAAACATATCAAAATTTAGATATATATTGATCTTTTTTAATATAATAAATAGTTACTTAAATATATACGTTTATTAATTTTAGTATATTAGTCTTTTAATTGTGCAGTTGCGAATAGATTTCCTTATTTTAAATATTGATCAAATTATAGTTACGTTTATATTTTATACTATATTTTGTATTTAAAAATGATCTTCTTGACCTTTGTGATGAAAACTTACTAATTAATTGTGGGTACCGCCTAGCATGACTAGCAGTCGTAAGCTAAATCTCACTTTCTTTTTATTTTTATTTTTCACATTTTCTAAACATCTTTAAATATTTTAAAAAAATAAAAAATACCAATACATTAATAATCACTTCCTTAATCTCATTTTATTATATTTTTCTTTAAATTTCAAATAATTTTTATAAAGGGAGTCGGGCATGTGCCTTCCTACTAGTTTTGTAATAAATGTGTATTCTTGACAATTTCATTGTAGCGACCTATATTTTGTCTAGAGAAAAGTGTTGAATCTATATAAAAAGAAAAAATTCATAAAAGTAAACCTACGAATCGATATTTGTTCATTTTTCCATCCTACCTTTCATTTTCGGTCCGAGCGCCATTTTCCGTATGTCATCTCATCACTTTTTTGCACTATGTTAATGTTTTTATGTTACGTTCATTTTTTTGTTTGAGCTTCATTTTCCATGCTATCTTCATTTTCAGTCCTACCTTTGTTTTCTAGTTCAAACTTAATTTTTCCTCCTACCTTCATTTTCTCTTCTCCCATCATTTTTCTATGTGAACATTATTTGCTCACCCTTGGGTTCAAGCACTGTCTCGTGAAAAAAAATTAAATATATGGACGGTCAAAATGATTGGATAAAATGAAAGGATATACTATCATTTTCCATAATTAGTTTTTGGATCAATTTCCTTCCATTTGCAATTTTTAAGGTTGAAGATCTAGAAGTGTAATGTATAAGTTCTTTTATTAGAAAAAAAAAAAAAAGGTAGGAAGCCTGGGACAGCTAGATGTGGTTTCCCTACCTATGTATGATCATAGTAGCAATCTAACAATTTGAAACCAATCTACCTATTTGAAACCACGCAAGCAAGAGATCAATGTGTTATATAAATTTTTTTTTTATTCAAAATTGGGTGTAAGTAAAAATTTTACTTAATTAATACTTAAGGTAAAATGATTAAAATAATAGCAATAACTAAACTTAGTTATTTAAATTATATTTTAACGTGGACTTACAAAAAGAATTAGTTTCAGATTATATATTGATATTTTATAATAATATAATCAGTTAGTTAAATATATACATTTATTAATGTTAGTATATAGCATAAAAATGAACACCAGTTCACTAGCTACAAATTGAACATCAAGTATCATAAGAGACTATATATGTGATAGATTTAATTAAGTACAAAGGTGAATTCTTCTCTTTACCTTCTCACTCGAGAAGGCAGAGTTGAAGTGAGTGGGTAAATCTCTTCTAATAAAGTTGATAACCATAGCCTTCAGTCTCGACAGGCGGTTATTGTAATGCCCCATATTCGGAGGTGCAGAGAATTAACTCTTGTCAACCAGAATCATCTCCTAATAATACAAATATAATTTCCAAAGAATCCATAAACATAAAATTATCTATTTTAACCAAACGTATATATATAATCCCCTACAAGGTTATCAATGAAATAATCCAACAAGATAAATTAATAACTTCACAAATTCACCATAATAATATCAATCTCACATTAAATTGGATCAACATAAGGAAAATATTTTCTAATAGCTACAGTACCCTTAGGTACTCAATAAAAAATCCTCAGCTAAACCTTGCTCATGCTTCTTAATCTTGATTCCCAGCTGAATCTTCAAAATTATTTAAAAAATATTGTGGAAATAATGGGTGAGTTATCAACAATTCAATAAGTAGAGAACATATACTAGTATGTAAACATGAGCCTTTTCACAGAGTTCAGAATGCAAAACAAAACACTTTAGTTTCAGAATGCAAAACCAAAACATTTTATCAACATATCAGAGCAATAATTCAAAATCTTCATATTAAAAAATCATTTGGCATAACATAACCGAATGTCATCGTCATATCACATTAGAATAGAGACCATGTTTAGCCCCCATGGTAGGATTGTGCTATCCTTGGTTGCCAAATCGGGTAGTGATAGAAGTGAATCTTCCTTTTATTATTCGCAGAGCCCTGAGTGTGCACACAAGAAAGAGCACGCAGACAATCATTTTGTTTCAAAAGTGATTCAGAGCATTTTCACATAATATACACAAATTTTCAAATTTCATATTCACACTTTTATACAATAGAAAACTGAATGCCAAAAGCTTGCTCATTTCTACACCAATCATGATAGAAAATACTCTATTTTAGATAGATTTCATGAGTAATGTAGAATACATAATTGAGATTGTTTTCACATTTTATTTCAAAACAAACAAGCATATTTTTAACAAATCAATCCTACTCCATTTTTTTTTCATGCAAAGTCTAACATAGGAACCCTACTTACCTGACTCTTGCAACTTATTATCTACGTTTTGGGATTGTAATCTAGCTATATCACAATAACCTAAATAAAAAAATGTTTTTTCATATGTTAATAACCCACACCAGCACATAACCTAGCTAACGGACATTCCACTTTCTTAAAACAACCTCGACATCCAACATCAACTCAGATAGTAACTCCAAACAACCAAAATTTTCGTGACAAGTCCAACACAACCAACCCACACACATCATCCCATGCAAACACCATATCAACCTAAACTGTCAACATATAAACCCAAATATAACCAACATATAACTCAAAACAGCCATGCAACTACACCTACACAGCCGCATCAATCTGAATAGTCTGCTTATACATACCTCTATCCACCTCACACAACCAAGAGACTTCCAACACCACAACTCAACCAGAAAATGCACAACTAGTAAGTTCTATCATATAAATATAATTCATTAAAAATTTCTAGCAATCATAATTTATTCATAATGTACACATAACTGTGCAATCAAACCTAGTATACTGAAGTATCATATCTAATGTTGTGAAGGGGCCAGTGAAATGAACGAATGGAGCAACTCTGTCCAGGGACGTAAATACTGCCCTATGAACCACCAAACAACACTAATATTTATGTTTTGTCCTTGGCAGTGTCACACGATGGTATAAACGAAATCAACAAGCAAAAGGAAGTTACCTTGGTAGTGAGAAGTCATATCCAATGGCCTAATTTAGTCATAGTTTAAAACTTAAAGAGGGTTACTGTTGGATGTTATGATTGGCTTGGGCACACACATCGGAGCAGGATGGCTACAAGCGAGCATAGATGAAGGTGCGGACCTACGAAATTTTCTATAGCACAATCAAAAGGAAGTTTACAACCAACTGAAAATAGAGAAACAATGGAGAGAAATAGAACAGAGAGCGTGAGAAGGGTGGATTTACTGTTGGGGTCATGTGCGATGATGTGCTATAGTTGGGCTTTCTATGACAATAACCAAGGGAAATTTACCTAACCAAGACCTACTGAAGTAGTGATTTAAGAGAGAGAGAGACGGTTGGATAGAGAGAAAATAAATTAGGGTGTTGAACAGTTGCTTATATATGCAATGAGAGAGAACGACGATGGCATTGAATAGCGGCGCACGTAAAGGACTTCTGGGAAGTGACGAGTGACGAGTGATGAGTGAATTTGTTAGTGAAAAATTGAAGTGAGTGTAGTGTGAGCGGAGGGGAAATGGGAGAGAGTTTACCATCTCTTAATACCATTCTGGTGAGGAGGCTCGATGGTGACAAAATTCGGGAACCCATAAAAGTCTAGCACCAACGATGATCAAGAAAACTCGTAAAAGAGGGAGAGTTTGAGAGAAGGTCTGTTGAGAGAGGTTTGGATGTGAGAAAAAGAACAAAAAATTGCAAAGACGTGGGGGGGGGTTGTATCTGGGATGAGGGCTAATGGGGGAGGGAATATAAGAGAAGAAGAAAAACTAAAGGGGGAAAGAGAGACATACTGAAAAGACATTGTTTTGGCCTCCACGGCTGTGCTCTTTGTGGGCCTGGGCGTGATTTTATAGTTATGATGCAGGAATGGTGGACTTCAATGCTTAATGGAAGAAGAGCATTCCTTTATACAGGTGGAATAAGAGGTTCTGTATGAAAAGAATAATTAGGGAGATAGAAATTTGGTAGGGAGAGTCTTTTGAAAGAAGAATATCGGAAAGGAGATTATAGGATCCACTATGGCTAAGGTGTGGAGAGTAAGCAAACTAGCCTCTTTCCAGAAGGTAAGAACTAATGTTTTCGTGATGACTTTCACCACCCAAGCTGATAAACAGAAAGTTTGGGACAAGAAGTCTTGGCTGTTCGACAACAACCTGATTGTCCACAACCTTTTTGATGGTTTTACTCAACCACATAAGATGAATTTTGCACAGGAGATGTTTTGGTTCCAAATGCACAATTTACTGTTGGCATGCATGAATAGAGATTGTGGGGAACAAATTGGTGGGACCATTGGCAGGGTAATCAACGTTGATGACCAAGTAGATGGTTGTGGATGGGGTAATTTCCTTTAGGTTCAAATTGAATTGAATTGAATTTGACAAAAACAATTGCAAGAGGGAGGATAATTAAAATGCAAGGGAATTGGTTGTGGGTTCCTTTAAAGTATGAAATGTCATCTTGCATTTGTTTTGCATGTGTCCAATTCATCCGTAATCCTCTAGGATGCCTAGTAAGAGATAGATAGAAATATGTTCAGTCTGTTGTTGATGAACAATCAGGAGTTGGCTTTGGGCGATCCCAATTTACGGAGGATAAGTGGAGTCATTACTAAGGCACATGAGGAAAGAAAATTCAATGGAGTTTAGAAAGATGATAATTGGGGTCTCCTAGAAAGTGACTAGCTCTCCGACACCAGCATCGGGCTGTTGAATTGATACAATTCTGGAAAGTGGATAAGGAATTGGAAGTGATAATAATAAAGGAGATAATTATGGGATGGGGGAGAAGGAAAGAAAATAATAGATTGTGTGGATGCTAATGAAGACCAAGCTCAACAGTAGGTCACTGAGATTTGTAAAGAAGATTATTTCCTGTTGATAAGGGAGGATATCTATAATGAGCACAAAAATGTAAAGGGGAAAGTTGGAACAAATGGAAATTAAAATGATTACCTGGCTATCTTGGGCTTAATTAATCAGGGGCCTAATTCTAATTGAGATCAGAGACCTAACATCACCAATGCCTGTGAAGGAGGCTTTAATGAGAAGAACAATGAAAGAAGCTTTGGTGCACATACACTAGGAAGTTGAGTAAAATGAGCCAATCAGGGGGTAAATGGAAGATGAGAGCTTGTGAATAGGTAAATTTCTTAGATGTTGCGTTTTGATTCAAATTATAAACTTCATTTAATAGATGAAGATATTTGAGAGTTACCTATGGTGTTGGTGAAACAAAGAGCAAGAAATGGCAATTATTGGGGAGTATGTTTCAATGGACAGTGATTTGGCTTAGGTTGTTATTAGCCCCACCAATCACAATGAAGATTTTAAGCTAGAGCTGTCGAGTTCTTTGGAATTCTTGGATAGTTCAAGACCTTTGCTTGTTAGTGAAGAAAAATAAGCCTACTATAGTCTTTATCATGGAGTTGACAATTTGAAGAGAAGATTGAGTTATGAAAACTGCTTTGTTGTGGAACTAGTTGGAAAGAGGGTGCTTTTGCCCTATTTTGGGATATGGATTTGGTGGTGGAATTTCACAATTACTCTCAGATGGGGTAGGATAAGAGAGGAAAACCAGATGACAAATTTTAGAGAGCCATTGGAGATTGGTGAGTTACATGACATTGGTTGGAGAGGGGATTAATCACTTGGAGTAACAAACATGAAATGAAATGTTTACCAAAGAATGACTTGATAGGGCAGTGGTAAACTCAAAATGGACTTAATTGAATTTAGAAAGGTTTGTAGAGGTTATGGCTACAAGGTTTTTCTGATCATAGTCATATAATCCTCATATGCAATAAGTCCAAGCCAAGATTTGGCAATGATAATAAAGCTTTCTAGTATGAAGCATGTTGGGCTCTTGAAGAGGAATGTTAGTGAGTTACAAGGCAGAATGGAGTAAGGGTTTAGCAAGTTTGGAACCAACTTTTAATGTGCAAAATATGTTCAAGAAATGCAGTGGTGCTTCGATAAGATGGAGTAAGCAATGTGCAAAGGATAGGGGGAAGGAAACCAAAGAAAAACTGAATGCCTAAAAGTTTGCAAGTTGAATAAGGGGGCTATAACACAAAGGAGATTAGGAGAATCTAGGGGGAGTTAGGTCATATGTTGGATCAAGAAGACTTGAAATGGAGACAAAGGGCAAAGAAGAATTGGTACTAGTTTGAAGATAGAAATACTAACTATTTACATGCATGTGCTAATGAGAGGAGGAGGAACTATTAAACCAAGAAAATATGTGACTTTCATAATAGATCTTTTAAAGAACCAAATGAGATAGATGAGGCTTTCAAATCTTTTTTTGAGGCCTTGTTCACTTATTCTGTGCTTCAATAGAAGACATTTCTACATGCTTGAGAAATGTGGAACCAAAAGTAATAGCCGTGATCAATGATAATCTTTCACAAAATTTTACCAGATTAGAAGTTGAGGTAGCAATACACAAGATAAATTCTTAATATTTTCTATATATTAAGAATTTTTTTTGGATGGGTACCCTTAGATAAATTTCCTAGATATTTTCTATATATTGACAGTGGAAAAGACCCACCTTAATATGCTTGATTAGAAAAAGAAGAAGACATTTTCAGGTAATCGAAGGATATATCGCTCATTATAACCTACCATGATGTATGAGTAGCCTCCAGATATGTGACTGATCAGTCGTAGTAATGCCAGCTACCATAGGTTAGTATCCCCTTGGTACAGTAAATTCCATGGTCATTGTTACAATTCTCACAGGAGTGGCATGTAGTACTAGCCCATGCATACATCTCACTCCAACTTTGTCTCCTACTTTAACTTTCTTCACCTTTTCTCCACTTCTGTCACTTCCCCGAAAATTTCATGCCTACAATTAAAATGAAAGTCTAATGTCATGGTAGTAATACAGCTTGGTGCATAAATAATTTCGCATGTTTGTTGGATATTTTAGGCTGCACCATCCCTTTATAAAAAAAAATCACATTATTTTTCAAAAGAGAGAGTTCAATATTCACAAAGAAATCTTTTAAAAGTGATTAATCTTGGAAACTAATGTAACTTAATGTACTTGCTATGCCATATTGTATTATTTTTTGGATCAGTAAAGTAAATCTAACGTACCACACTAAGTCTCACCAATTTGAAAGTCTAATTTAATAAAATATCTTTATGGACGGTTTAATGCTAGCTTCAATTTTCAAAGGATGAATAAGCGTAACATGACATTGTACCATTGTGCATGAATAAAAACCATGGATAATACGGTGTACAATTTGTTGCAAGTTGAACCAAATCCAAACCTAAGAAAACTTTTGGTGCACTACATAAAAAATGAAAATTTTATAAGGGCTTTTTATGGTTTCTAAACATTCTATCCTAATTTTGTTTTACTAATAATTGAAGCTTTAATTTGAAGAGTACGATATTGTCAAAAAACACATGAATAAGTGCATTGTAGAATTGGAGGTTTTAGAGAGTTGTCTTCAAGGCGACTACGATCATGAAGTCAAATTGGATTTTTTGGTTTCTAAACTTGAATTGGATACCTGGGCACAAATGGAAGAAACCAGACTTTCTCAATTGGCAAAAAAGAAGTAGCTTACAGAAGGGGATCAGGATACAAAATTTTTCCATGCGGTGGTTAACCAACGGAGAAAAAATAAGATCATCCCTTTCATGCAACTTGAGAATGGTATGATTTTGGAGTCGCTGGAACAGGTTCATAATGGGTCTTTATATTATTTCCAGCATTTTCTTTCGAATCATTCTGATGTTGAACAGGTGGATCTCTCTTCTCTTATTCAGTGTTCGATCTCTGAGGAAAATAATTTGGCTCTTAGTAGGGCTCTGTCTGAGGTTGAGATTTATGATGTGCTGAAGTCTATCCCAAAAGGGCACCTGATGGTTTTGGCTCGGGTTTCTATCTGAGTTGTTGGGATTTAATTAAAGGTGATGTCGTAGACGCAACTAAGGAATTTTTTTCAGGTGCTACTTTGCCTCGATTTACATGGCTTCTTATTTGGTTTTGATCCCGAAGGTAGATGATCCCAAGAGTTTGGACAAGTTTCATTCGATAAGTCTTTGCTCAGTTGCGTATAAAATTTTTTCTAAGGTTCTTATGCATTGTATGACACCTTTCTTAGCTCAGTTGATTTCGCCTGAACAATGAGCTTTTATTCCAAGCCGTAGCATTTTTGAAAATATTACTTTGGCGCAGGAATTAGTTCAATGAATGAATAAAAAAACAAAGGGTGGCAACATTATGGTGAAGATTGATATGGCTAAAGCCTACGACCGCGTGGACTGGAATTTTTTGCGAAATGTTCTAACTTCCTTCAGTTTCTTAGCGCAGGTTTGTAATATAGTGCGGGAATGTGTTCAGTCACCTTGGTTCTCCATTATGATCAATGGTACTTACAAATATCTTTTCCAACCGATTGGGGGATCCGCTTTCCCCATATTTATTTATTATGATGGAGGAGGTTTTGTCATGATTACTTCGCAAGAATTTTGAAGTAGGTCAAATTGGAAGTTTTTCACATCTAGTGGGTGCACCTTTTGTCTCTCATCTTCTTTATATTGATGATCTCTTAGTGTTTGTGAATGGGGGCAAGCATTCAGTTCAGCATCTTATGCAAACTTTGGAGGAATATGAAAAATGGTCAGGGCAATTAATCAACAAAGATAAGTCAGCATTTTTCTTCTCAAAATATATCCCAGAAGCTCGGCATCGTAATCTCATGTGATTAATTGGTTTTGTGGAAGGCAAGTTTCTAGTCACTTACTTGGGAGTACCTCTGGTTTCTGGTAGGATTACTTTTAGGGAGTTAGAGCCACTTATTGAGAAGATATGTAGGAAAGTAGCTGGCTGGAAATTAAGCTTGCTGTCTCAAGGTGGTTGTATTACACTCCTCAAACATGTTCTGTCATGTATGGCTACATACCTTCTGTCGGTCTTAAATGTGCCGCTCAAGGTGGTTAATAAATTAAACTCTTTGCTCTCAACGTTTTTCTCGGGAGAATCAAATGGTAAGCCAAGGATGAAATGGTGTGCTTGAGATCGTATTTGTAAACCATATAAGGAAGGGGGTATTGGTCTGAGGAACTTTCATGAAGTGCAGAGGTCACCCCACACGAAATTTGCGTGGAGATTGCTGACGGTGGATAACCTTTGGACCTAGTTTTTCCGAGCAAAATATTTAAAACATGGTCACATTTTAATGGTTGATACTAGGTGGACAGCTTCTCGTTTCTGGAAGTCTATTATGAAGGTTATTCCTGAGGTAGCTGATAATGTCACAGTGAAAGTGAGGGAGGGCAACTCTTCGTTCTGGTTTGATCACTAGTTCGGAAGTGGACCTCTAGCTGCAAGTCGGGACGTTGTGCATGCTGAATTAAAAGTTAAGGACGCCTGGGTAGATGGAGCTTGGGATGAGGATTTCCTTCTTGAGCTAATCGGAAGTGATAGAACAGAGGAAGTGCTGCACGAAATTGTGGCTGGGAAGAGTGGAAAAGATATTACCATATGGAAACCAATAGGTTCTGGAATGTTTACATTGGCATCGGCGTGGGAAGTCATTCGTACAAAAGGGACTGAGCAGATAGGCATGGACTGGATTTGGCACCACCTCCTTCCAAAGAAAGTTTCAATCTGTATGTGGAAAGCTCGCTTTAAGGGGCTGCCTTTAGACTCTCGGGTTCAAGCTCTAGAAATACCTCTGGTATCTCAGTGTGATTGCTGCATTCATGGCCACTTTGAGGATTTAAACCATGTTTTACGTACGGGTAGTATAGCGGCTGAAGTTTGGAGGATGGCTGCTACTGATCTGGGGATGAATTATGTGGATGGGATGTCTTGGTGGGCGACTATTTTACAATGGTTCAGCTTAGCAAAAAAATCCAGCCATTGGGGAGTTTTGCTTAGAATCATTCCGTCTATCATCACATGGCGTCTTTGGATGCGTAGATGTAAGGCACTGATGGAAAATAAACATGATTTGGCTGTGGAGGTTTGGATGGCAGTAAAAATTTGGATTCAGAAGATTTCATCTCTCATGGTGAAACATTGGCCCCTTTCGTATAGAGATGAGAGTATATTTCGTGCTCTTCAAATTCCTTGTGTTGACTATGTTCGGCCTAGACCAAGACTTGTTTATTAGAGGAAACCAGATATCAAATGTGTAAAGTTGAATGTAGATGGAAGTTGTCGTGGCAATCTGGGGAGGTGTGATGGAGGTTGTATTATTTGAGACCATCATGGTAATTTTAAAAGGGCTTTCTCTTCTTTTTTTGGGCAAGGTACAAACAATGAGGCTGAATTGAGGGCGTTAATTCATGGCATTTCCTTATGTAAAGAGTTGGGCTTCAATCAAATTGTTATTGAGAGTGATTCCAGTTTGGTGGTTTCTTGACTAGTTTCTCGCAAGTGCACGGCTTGGTATTTATGGGATTTTTGGGAGGAACTCTTGGTCTCATTGAGGGATGTGTATTTCACAATTCAACATCAATTTCGGGAAGGGAATAATGCGGCAGATCTCCTCGCTCGAAGGGGAGAGGAAGGTCAGAATAATACGTTTGTTGATTTTGTTTCTTTGCCTTATAACTTGAGAGGCATTCTTAGGTTGGATAAGGTCGGTCTACCTCAGGTTTGCTTATAGTTTTTTTGGTTGGTTTAATTGTTTTCTTTGGTTGGATACAAGGGATGGTTTTAGTGCCTTATCTGTAAATCCCTAGTGTCGTTTTTGTTATTATGGTTTTCCTCCGTTATAAGTGAGGGCTAGTAATAAAATGAGACGGGGTCACTATTGAATATGTAGCCTCCGGCTCTTATTAAAAAAAAAAAAAGGTGCATTGTAGAAAAGTGCCAAAGGCCTACGGTCATGGCATAACACCATTGTCTCCAAAATGGAGGTTTTGGGTTCGACCCCCCTCCCTTATGTGTAGACAGATGCTTTGTATGTGGCAAAGAAATTAGTATGAAAAGAGTGGTAGTAAAGAGAGACCCGTCACAATTGTTGTGATGACACAAAAACTTACCCGGGGACAAGTGGGTAGATGGATGTGCCCCATTCGTTTTTGATCATGTGAAGGTCCGAGTAGCATATCCCACAGCAAAGATTAGAGAGAAGTGGACAAGTCGGCTTACTCTTGTAATATATAGGCGGTAAAGAATATGCATGTGTGGACCAAATAAAGTGTGCGAGGTTGTACGTGGTAGTAAAGTATTTAGCATTATTCTTAATTAAAATATAGTATATTTGAAAAATTTGTTGTTCTGGTTCCTCTCAAATTTTGATTCGCATGATGGTAGTATAAATTATGGACCCTATATTTATTTAGTGGCTCAACGTACTTAGCATATTAAAGAGGAGGTACCGCCATATTAGAGAAACAAACTAAAAAGTAATTATTTAAATCTCAGGTAAGAACAACCCGATTTATTGCACTGTAATAGAAATTTAAGAAGACAGAAATAGGAAAATGCTTTCTTATTCCACATTGATAAATTATCACGCAAGGACAGCCTCGTTTTGGCAGCTAGAGATAGAAGCTAAATAGCGAGCATTTAAACACTCTTGAAACAAATACAAAGAAACCAAAACATACAGATCATTAAGGTATTCTTCAATGGTTGGTAGAAGCCAAGCCGTTTCCAATGTCAATGACAAATCGGTATGTTACATCACCCTTAGCAAGACGCTCCATTGCCTTGTTAAGGTAGTCTATTGGAAAAAGCTCAATGTCGGCTGTGATGTTATGTTTTGCAGCAAAATCTATCATCTCTTGTGTTTCCTTCAATCCTCCAGTGCCACTCCCCGCAACCATTTTTCTTCTTGTTAAAACAGGTCTTATTAACACTCACCTGCATTTGTTCTTGGTCACGACTATACAAGAACGAGTCAGAACCAAGATGCCCCAGAGCTTCATCCTTCTTGTTGGCGGAGGTACTAATTACAGTCACTTTTGCTCCGAAAGCCTTGGCAAATTTAACACCCACATGACCAAGTCCACCTAGGCCAACAATCCCAATGTGTTTACCCGGCTCTGCTAACCCATAATATTTCAAAGGACTGTAAAGTGTTATCCCAGCACAAAGAAGGGGAGCACTAGCATCGAGCGGTTAGTTTTCAGGGAATCGAAGGATGTAGCGCTCATTAGCTACCATAGTGTCTGAGAAGCCTCCGTATGTAATTGTGCCATCATAGTAAATGGCATCGTATGTCAATATCGTTTGGGGACAGTAAACTTCAAGGTCATTGTTGCAGTTCTCGCAGGAGTGGCATGCACCAACCACGCATCCCACTCCCACTTTGTCTCCCACTTGGACTTTCTTCACCTCGTTCCCTACTTCTGTCACTTCCCCAATAATTTCGTGCCTGCAATTGAAATGAAAGTCCAATGTTTTTGCAGACAATCAATTGACGTTTTTGTTGATATTTTTTAGGCTACACAATCGCTTGAAATGAAATGGAAACTTACCCAGGAACAAGTGGGTATTTGGAACTACCCCACCCGTTTTCGATCTTGTGAAGGTCGGAGTGGCATATCCCACAATAAAGAACTTTGAACCTTACATGCTTGTCTCCGGTTGCCCTATAGATATACCAATTTAAAGCACAAATTGAAAACTCAGAAGCTTGAGAAAACAATACATAACGACAACCAATGAGAGACAATCACAATGCATGGATCCTTTTCCTTGCTAGTTGATCAAAATTTGAAACTATTAAACATTAACGTATTTACTTTAAATGCCAAGAGAAGAAAACAGAAAGGATTATTATGGTTGGATTATTATTTACCTGTGGTATCGTTTTATGGTACTGTAGATTTTGATGTAGATGAGGACGACGACCCTTAGGGATCAGCTTTGCAGAGGGAATGACATGTGGTTGCTTTTTGGATTATGGGATTTGTTTCCCACTCGTATATGTATTTGGCTTTATATTTTATTTCATGGATAACTGTATAATTTTCAGTAACACTTTATTTTGATAGTTTTGTATTTAAAATTTTGATACTTAGTTGACTTATTTAATTTATCCGCTACGTTTTGTTGTGCACATTTTGCATATTGCACACACTTGAGTACTTATTATTTGGATGCATGACCCGTGTTGTCATCATCCCTATGTCACGATTTTTGAGATTTCCGTACGTGGGAGTCAGGGGGTCACAGGTGGTATTAGAGCAGTTCGACTCTGGGTAAACCCACATGTCTAGTATGTGCAGTACCAAAAAATTTTGAAGTTGAGATTTGAAATTATTTAATTTAAGGTATGTTATTTTTATTGGTTTTATTTATTTTATTGTATGTTATTTTATTTTATTTGTTTTATTATTTTATGGTCGGTTATTTTATTCGTTTTAGTTATTTGTGGTGTACTACTTCATTTGTTTTATTCATTTTGTTGTATGTTATTTTATTTATAAAATTTTATTTTATTTTGTTCGTTTTGTCCGGAGTTGAAAAGTGGGTTAAGGGTTATGCTATGATAGGAAGATGGTACGATAGGGAATGCTATTGTTTGGCACGAATATTTAGTGTAGTAGGCCTAAACTCTTACCGATTGTTTTGTTTTTAATATCGAGGTTTGAAGGGAACGACATGGTCTTGGTGATCTCTTTGGGAAGTAGGATAATTGAGGTTTTAGATTTTGTGGAGATATGACATGAGGCTTTAGAGTAGGAGGTTGTAAGTTCAATGAACTTCAAGGATAGATTTAGGAGAAGTTCATCTAAGGTTTGAGGCCCTAGAGTTTTTTTAGGAAATAAGTTTATGGGATTTAAGGTGGTAGGTTCAATAAGCATTAGAAGGATTACTTAAATTAGAAGTTTTAAATCTTACAGACTTTGATAAACAGTTTGATAACATTTGGGGCTTTAGAATTTACAAGTTTTTTTTTTTTTTTTAAGGCGATTGTTTTAGATTTAAGGTCATTGATCTTGTAAATTTTGAGTTGAAGGACTAAATTATAATACGATTTGAGTTCTTAGTTTTGTAGACTTGGTACGCTAGCTTGATTTATTCTGGAGATTGATTATTTTGTAACTATTAAAGTGGGGTTGATCAGAGTTGAGTGACTAATATGAGAATTTTTCAAGGGAGAATTTCTTTGGAGATGGAAGGTAATGATCTAGTTTGTGTATTTTCTGAGAATTGAACATGTTGATCTAGTTTAGAAAATGATTGTTTTTAGCTCAAGGTTGCAATGGCAGGTTTAGGATTTGATCCATATCAATTTTATAGAAATAGGTGGTGCAGATTTAGGAAATGATTCTTGTTGATTTCGAGAATATAGGTCCACATGATGGAAATGGTAGCGATAGATAATTTGCATGTTGGAGGTGTATTGGTTTGGGCTAAGGATGCATGAGATTGACTCGTAATAGTTGTAAGTGTGTATAGATTTCGAAGAGTACAGGTCCTAGTCTCATTTTCTTTGGCTTGGAAGAAGTGGCTTTGGTAAGCATTGAAGAGGAGTTGTTACGATAGTATTAAATTCAAGAGACCTTGGCTTTGAGTTTTTGGTGAGTTGATCGAAGTGTACAGCCCGAAGCGGGTTACTCAATGGAATGATGATTGGCAATAATTATTGTGATTATCTTCAGGAATTAATTGTGACTTGAGTCACCTAGGAATTTAAATTTTTGAGGCTATACTCTTCTTTGGAGTTTGGGTGTCCATTTGGGAGAATTAAGGACATTGTTATTTAATTTGAAGAGAGATTGATGGGTCGCCATGTATGGAGTATGATAAAATCTTGGAAGTTGAAGCTTAGGCATCAACGGTGGATAACATAATCAAGTATGTGAGTTAATAAGGAATTAGGATTGATAGGTGTTGTGTAATAGTTTTTGGTGGATTGAAGATTTGAGCAGTATGATTGCCTTGAAGTTTAATAGTGATGCGCTATTGAAGGACTAGTCGTGCTAATACTAGCTTATAGGAGTAGAAGTAGGTGGGTGAGTTACCATGAAGGTTTTGATAATGTTTTGGTGATGTCAATAGTGGTTCGTAGTGAGTTTAGTCACTGTTAGAGTAGATGATATTTAGAATTTAGGTGAAGAGCTTTTAAGTCTAGGTTGTCAGGTAGAAGTTTATAGGCGCTCTTGTTGGTTGGTCGGAATGGATTCGAGCCTTTTAGGATATGTTCCTTATCTTAGATGAGATGAGTGTATTTTGGGATGATGTTACCTGTTTTCAATTTGGGATGCTGAGGTTGGTTGATATTGGTTCTTTGTCAATGATCATGGATGCATTTTGTGGAATTTTGATTTTGATTAAGGCAGCGAGAGTTAATTGAGGAATATGAGTGATAACTCATGGTTTTGGAAAAGAGAGTATTTTCTACCAAATTATGGTAAGAGTTTTTGGTTAGTAGGTATGGAGCTACCTTGTACTCGATGGTATTGTTTTTATGAGGACATAAATTTTAGGAATGTAGCAATTATGAGAGTGCGCAGCGTAAGCGTGATAGTTTGTGATAGTTGGGGAGGTTCAAATTTGTGTTGATTTTGAGGAATTAGTAATGACTTGAAATTTTGAGAAGATGTAATTGGAGATTAATCATTTGGTTGTGCAAATCTTGTTTTTGATGGTTAACATTGGAAGTGGGCATTAGAGTACCAAAGGTAGAATACATTGATTGTTTGGAAGTTATAGCATAGGAGTCGATTGAGGTTAGCACAGATTATTGTAGACATGATGTGCCATTGGGAGACTAGTGTGAGTAGGATGGAATTGCCTATAAGAGTAGACTTGCGAGAGCATTACTCATGCCTGTTTTGGAGTTTTTGATGGTATGATTTTTTTAAGCGTATTCTGGGTTGTATCTTGTAGCTGCCTTAGCATTGATGTTTGACATTGCAAATTTTGAGGATGAAATTTTATTTAAGGAGAGAAGGATGTGACACCCCGTATTTTAGTGTATTTTTAATTAAAGGATTATTTCAATTAATTCAAATATTGGTCCTCTTGTTTTAAAATTATGGGAGTTTTGTTATATTATTTTATAATATTTTTGAGTTGTAAAAGTTAGTTTTGATATGTTCTTAATATTAATTATTGTTTTACATTTAAATTAATCTTTAATTTAAATTAGTTTGTTTATGGGTTTTAAAATTATTCTTATTGATGAATTTTATTATTATTTTATTTAAGCTATTCATTACGTTTGAATTATTTTATTGAACTTATTGTTTTGAAATCATTTTCGTTGGATCAATTTTGTGACCCAAGTTGTGAGGATTGTACCTTATTTTTTTTCCTTCATTTTTCTTTTCCTCTTTCCTCTTTTTCTTTCTCCCTCCTTTTCTTTTCTTTCTTTTCTTTTTCCCCCATTTCTCCTCCCAGCCGCGCGAGCCCTCCACTCTCTCTCTTCCCGTTGTTTTTTTTTTTCTCTTCCTTCCAGCGCACAACCGTGCGCTGCCGTGTTCATCACCGCCCCTCTCCTTCCTTTCCCCATAGGCCGGCCACCTCACACCTCTGTTCTCAGCCCTTCCCGCATCGCCGTTTGTCCCCACGCATGGCCTTAAGCAGCAGCACCCATTGAGTTCTAGCCACCATCTTTTCACCACATTACCCTTGACCTCCTAGCAACCTAAGCCACCTATTCGACCTACCACCGGTGAAACACATCCATCTCATTTTTTGATTTAGGTATTTTTGCTTCCAAACGCCACTCACGCCACCAACCACCACCACCATTAGCTTCACCAACATCCTTAAGCCATTCTTTAGCAATTTCAAGTCTTAGTTTGTCTCTGTTTGAAATTGAGTTTTTCAGACCCACGGCTATAGTGCATTTTGCACTATTTCGTTGCTGTGCCATCGCTTCAAGCACTTCCGTGATCTTTTGAAAATTATTTTATAGCACTATAAGTATTTTTTCAAATAACTTTTGAGATTTAAATATATTTTACACTAACTCTTTTTACTGTAAATTGATTGGTTATGCCGGATTGAGTCCGAGGAGTAAGGGGTCGGTTGGATTGGAGGATGCAGTTGTTGTATTTTGGTTTATGTTGGGATAATTTGGTTGTTGGATATTGATGTCGTGTCTTGTACATTGCATATTTGCACGCATGTTCATATTTGTAAATGAAAATAGTGTTTTCGCATAATTGCATACATGTTCATGTGTATATTTGAAAACTGAATTTTCATGTGAAAATAGATTTTTGGGTGCATGTGTATCACGACCCTAAGCCGAGATGGGACATTATCTTGGTGGAGCTCCTCTGGTCACACGGGAGCGGAATATACTGAGTGACGTCTCCTGGGTTATCGCCGGGCGACAACAGGATCAGACGGGATGGTAACACTCTCATGCCGACTCTATGACCCCTCTTGCTGGTAGAGGCTAAAGGATGCTTGGCCACGAACGCATTGGGCGCGTAACTGGGCATCGCTTATTACGAAGTCACATGTACTGTTGTTACCAGTAGTGTGACGAAGGGAGCCAGGGTGTGCTGATGGTCCCTAGGGTAGATCATGGAGCATACAGTGAAATTGGATAATGGGCTATTTTCTGAAAAAATGGCGTGTGTTGGATAAAAGAATTTTGTGTGGATCATTTTCTGGGAAAATGATAGATTATTATTTTGGAGCCATTTTCTGGAAAAATGGAGGAAAATATTTTAATGGAATGTTTTGGACAAAAATGAGATTTTAGCGTGTATTGGAAAAATATTCATTTTTGGAGAAAATGGTGTTTTGGGTCTAATGCATATTTCATCATATGCATGAAAAATGGTCGGTCACATTAATATATTTTTATCTCGTGAGTTGTTTGGATTATTACTTTCCTGTGGTATCGTTTTATGGTACTGTAGATTTTAATACAGATGAGGACGACGAGCCTTAGGGATCGGTTTCACAGAGGGAGTGACATATGGTTGCTTTTTGGATTATGGGATTTGTTTCCCACTCGTATATGTATTTGGCTTTATATTTTATTTCACGGATAACTGTATAATTTTCAGTTATACTTTATTTTGGTAGTTTTGTATTTAAAATTCAGATACGTAGTTGACTTATTTAATTTAACTATTGCGTTTTGTTGTGCACATTTTGCATGTTGCATACACTTGAATACTTATTGTTGAAATGCGTGACCCGTATTGTCATCATGCAGAAGTCACGAATCCTCGAAGTTTCCGTACGTGGGAGTTAGGCGTCATAGATGGTATCAGAGCAGTTCGACTCTTGGTAAACAAACATGTCCTGTAGGTGTAGTACCAAAAAATTTTTAAGTTGAGATTTGAAATTATTTAATGTAAAGTATGTTATTTTTATTGGTTTTATTTATTTTATTGTATAGTACTTTGTTTATTTATTTATTTTATTATATGTTATTTTATTTTATTTGTTTTATTATTTTATGGTTGGTTATTTTATTCATTTTAGTTATTTATGGTGTACTACTTCATTTGTTTTATTCATTTTGTTGTATGTTATTTTATTTATGAAAATTTATTTTATTTTGGTTTATTTTATTTTGTTCGTTTTGTCTGGAGTTGAAAAGTGGGTTAATGGTTACGCTATGGCAAGAAGATGGTATGACTGGGAATTCTATTGTTTGGCATGAACATTTAGTGTAGTAGGCCTAAACTCTTACCGATTGTTTTGTTTTTAATATCGAGGTTTGAAGGGAACAACATGGTTTGGGTGATCTCTTTAGGGAGTAGGACAATTGAGGTTTTAGATTTTGTGGAGATATGACATGAGGCTTTAGAATAGGAGGTTGTAAGTTCAACGAACTTCAAGGATAAATTTATGAGAAGTTCATCTAAGGTTTGAGGCCCTATAGTTTTTTTAGGAAATAAGTTTGTGGGATTTAAGGTGGTAGATTCAACAAGCATTTGAAGGATTACTTAAATTAGAAGTTTTAGATCTTACAGACTTTGATAATCAGTTTGATAACATTTGTGGCTTTAGAATTCACAAGTTTTTATTTTTTTTAAGGCGATTGTTTTAGATTTAAGGTCATTGTTCTTGCAGATTTCGAGTTGAAGGACTAAATTATTACAAGATTTGAGTTCTTAGTTTTGTAGACTTGGTACGCTAGCTTGATTTATTCTGGAAATTGATTATTTTGTAACTATTAAACTGGGGTTGATCAGAGTTGACTGACTGATATGAGAATTTTTCAAGGGAGAATTTCTTTTCCAAGATTCCCAATTCCCCACTTGGATGAAATGTTGGATCAGTTGTCAGGCTCTAAAATCTTTTCCAAGATTGATCTTAAAAGCTGGTATCACCAGATTCGAATATGCCTTTGCGAAGAGTGGAAGACGATGTTCAAGACACAACACAGTCTCTACGAGTGGTTGGTCATGCCCTTTGGGCTATCTAATGCACTCAACACATTTATGAGATTTATGCATCAGGTATTGCGGCTGTTTATGGGAAAGTTTGTAGTTGTATACTTTGATAATATCCTTATCTATAGTCCGACATGGGAGGAATATGTAGAACTCCTTATAGCCTTTTTCGAGACGTTACGAAAGGAGTGTCTGTTCGTCAATCGAAAAATGTGCTCATTTTTCAATTCTGTGGTGCCCTCAACCCCCATGTGTGATTTGATAGGAGTCGCGACATTTGGGTGATGGCCAATTAGGTCACACACCCTATCGCTAACTGCAAGTGTGTGTAGACATACAATATGTGTACAGTTTATAAACGCAATGGAAAAAATATAATAAAGCTGTTTAAAACTAAGTACCAAAAAATTTAAAATATAACCCAACAAAAAGTCCTCCATAAAGTTATTACAGTCATCTAGCTGATCAAAATAAGAATAAAAATAGAAATCCATTAACTACAAAGGAAATAAACCTCAGGTCATCACTCCTTAGGTGGGGTTGGTCCATCATGCTCAAACCCGTCTTCTATATCAAAGTCTACAATTCCATGAAACGGAATCGTAGGTGAGAACACCACAATGAGATCTCACAATTTAAGCAAATAAATCCACAGATCAACAACCATGAATTTCAAACATGGAAGCATACAAACAAACATGCACAATAGTCATGAAAGACTTTCCCAAAATACACGTTTTTGTTATCCTGCAAAAAAAAAAAAATCATTTAATTATGGCCACTCACTCCAAAAATCCCATTTATAACCAATTGCATCCATTTATTACGGTGTGCACCATGATTTCCCCTCAGGACCATCTGCACACTCTGGCTCCCTTCGTCACACCACATGGAATGACTGTGTGCACGACTTCGTAATGAGCGATGTCCAGCTCCACGCCTGGCACGGATGTACAAGACATCCACTAGCCCCCACCAGCAAAGGGGTCATCAGGTCGTGCCAAGAGTGTTACCATCTTGACCGAGCCAACTGTCACCCTACCATAGCCCAGGGGATGTCACTAAGTTTTACATGCTCCCGAGTGACAAGATGAGCTCTACCAAGATAATACCTTATCTCGGTTTGGGGTCGTGATATGTATGCACCCACAAAATAAGCTTTTAATGAGATCAAAACATAGTTTTTCGTGGATTTCACAGCATAACACAGAACAAAGCACAATAAATAAAATCATGGCAAATAATGCCAATTTAAAAATGCAAATGTATGATAGGCAGTTATTGGATAGCATGGCATAACACAAACAAACATCATACAAACCTCATAGTTGTCACAATTCCAACAAATTCACAATTTTCCAAATTAAATGCGATTCCCAATGCTCCACCCGGTCCTAGGCCAACATTCATCACAACTAGAATGCAACCACAACTAGATGACAAAATAATCAACGTTAAAAGTTTGAGGGTCGATCCGGGAATAAACTTACAATAGCGGAAGGGTAATTCTAGATGATCAAACAAGTCGACTTAGAGTACCTCTCGGATTGAGAGAAATTGTGAGGATGCAAGTGTCGTTGTGCAGATGGGGAAAACAATTAGTCAAATCTACCCACAACCTAAAAATTAATATCACAGTTAGTCAAATAATTTCGTTCCTGAAAATCGATTTTGTTGTAGTGTTCTCCAATGCACCCAACATAACAACCTTCCCATGGGACTTCAATAGACCAATTAGGGGCGAAATGGGATGCACATTTGATATCGTATAGCTAGTAACCGTCAAGTGTGCCAATGGTAGCTGATAAGTATTATTTTTATGTGATTTTTATCATAATTTTATTTATGAAAAGTATCATTTTCCCTTCAATATAATACTATTGATTTTATTTTATTTCTATATATTTTTATTGATTTTCTTGAATTTGAAGGAATGAGAAGATTTAATGCAAAATGAGAGCATGTTGATACAAAAGAAGTGATTATGGATCCAGACCGATGAGAGGCAACGAGATCCGAAAAGAGCCGATGAGATTTAGGCAAGAAGTCTTACCCCGTGGATAGCAACGAGATTTCTCAACGTACTTAGCATATATGTTAAAGAGGAGGTAACGCCATATTACATAAACAAACTAAAAAATTATTATTTAAATCTCAGGTAAGAACAACCACATTTATTACACTGTAATAGAAATTTAAGAAGACAGAAATAGGAGAATGCTTTCTTATTCCACATTGACAAATTATCACGCAAGAAGTACAACCTCGTTTTGGCAGCTAGAGATAGAAGCTAAATAGTGAGCATTTAAACACACTCTTGGAACAAATACAAAGAAACCAAAACATACAGATCATTAACGTATTCTTCAATGGTTGGTTGAAGCCAAACTGTTTCCAATATCAATGACAAATCGGTATCTTACATCACCCTTAGCAAGACGCTCCATTGCCTTGTTAAGGTAGTCTATTGGAATAACCTCAATGTCAGCTGTGATGTTATGTTTTGCAGCAAAATCTATCATCTCTTGTGTTTCCTTCAATCCTCCAGTGGCACTTCCCGCAACCATTTTTCTTCCTGTTAAAACAAGTCTTATTAATTCTATAGCTATATATATGAACAAGATGGAATTCAACCTTATAACAAAGGGAAGTTAGTAATTGACTTGAAAGGAAATTACCCATAAGCAGAGGAAAGACTGGTAGCTCAAGCGGTTTCTCTGGTGCACCCAACATAACAAGCTTTCCATGAGACTTTAATAGACCAATTAAGGGCAGAATAGAATGCACAGCAGATACTGTATCTAGTATACCATCAAAGGTGCCCTGGGCAGCCTGTACAAATTTAATAGTTTTAACAATCACTCTATTAATATTATCAGACTATCAAGAGGAGAACTAGAGAAAAATGTTGTTAGCTTACACTCACCTGCATTTTTTCTTGGTCACGACTATGTAAGAACGAGTCAGCACCAAGATGCCCCACAGCTTCATCCTTCTTGTTGGCGGAGGTACTAATTACAGTCACTTTTGCTCCGAAAGCCTTGGCAAATTTAACACCAACATGACCAAGCCCACCTAGGCCAACAATCCCAATGTGTTTACCCGGCTCCGCTAACCCATAATATTTCAAAGGACTGTAAAGTGTTATCCCAGCACAAAGAAGGGGAACACTAGCATCGAGTGGTAAGTTTTCAGGGAATCGAAGGATGTAGCGCTCATTAGCTACCATAGTGTCTGAGAAGCCTCCGTATGTCATTGTGCCATCATAGTAAATGTCATTGTTTGTCAATATCGTTTGGGGACAGTAAATTTCAAGGTCATTGTTGCAGTTCTCGCAGGAGTGGCATGCACCAACCACGCATCCCACTCCCACTTTGTCTCCCACTTTGACTTTCTTCACCTCGTTCCCTACTTCTGTCACTTCCCCAACAATTTCGTGCCTGCAATTGAAATGAAAGTCCAATGTTATTGCAGACAATCAATTGACGTTTTTGTTGATCTTTTTTAGGCTACACAATCGCTTGAAGTGAAATGGAAACTTACCCAGGAACAAGTGGGTATTTGGAACTACCCCACTCGTTTTTGATCTTGTGAAGGTCGGAGTGGCATATCCCACAATAAAGAACTTTGAACCTTACATCCTTGTCTCCGGTTGCCCTATAGATATACCAATTTAAAGCACAAATTGAAAACTCAGAAGCTTGAGAAAACCATACATAACGACAAAGAATGAGAGACAATCACAATGCATGGATCCTTTTCCTTGCTAGTTGATCAAAATTTAAACTATTAAACATTGATGTATTTACTTTAAATGCTAAGAGACGAAAACAGAAAGGAAGGGAAAACCGATCAAGTAAGAATGGAATTAAGGTGGCGAGCGAGAGATCGAGAGGGGACCTTCTGGAGAATTTGAAAGGCGAGAGAAGGCCAGAAGAATCTCTAGCTGCCCATCCAAAGGCCTTTACCGGGTGCTGTTCCTCAAGTGCTTTCGCCATTTTTATTTTTTTAGACACGTACGTACGTACTATAAAAACAACTAACGAATAGTAACAATAGAGTGAGAGTTTAAGCAGATAACAATGAGGGAGAGATGTGAATTGTGGAGGGCAGAAACAAGCGTTCGATGTATATATAGGGGGAGTGGTGGAGTATTGAATTGGGGTTGGGATGACGTATTGGGTGAGCAAATGGGGGAAATACGTGAGGTATTGGCTTTTGTAATCTTGTTGACTACTTTTTGGCTGACGTACTCGGTTAGCTAATTCGGGAATGTCTCAGATCAGTGTTCTTAAGGGTCAAAGACGTGGGTCCAGCTGTGGAGATCATGTGAAAATTTATAATAATCTCAATGAGATATATTCAATGAAAAAACCCACGGTTGGCAGCCTAGGCTACACAAAAGGTAACTCAGGTAAAACCTTTTAATATAATAATTTACTGTTGTACACTAATCAGAAAACCCAAAACTTAATTTTTCCTTCATATATAATTATCCATCCTTTTTATAATTCAGATATAACTTAAAATTTCTAATATTATTGGAAGAATGAAATTTCGAATTTTATTTGTTTATTTCTATATTTTTACATATTTTAATTATTTCTTGTATTACTTTGTTGATGGCATTCTTAAAACTATTTATTCTAGCAACCATTCCAAACTTATAATCCTAGCTTCGTCGTTGACCTAGACTCCCCTCTCCCAGTTCCAAGATTAGACATGCCGCTACCTGTGGTAGGAGCAAGGGGCCACCTCTTAATTTTTTTTATTGATTTTTTTGTTCACCATTAATATTTTATCAATTTAAATCTTTTAGAGTTGTACTAGTTTTGGTTACTAGTTGAGTTTTCCAGATTTTTAGATGGTTTTTAAATGAGTTCTTCTATACATTAGTTACTGTTTACTAACACTTTATACGTGACGTATCATTTTTTTTCTCCTTACCAACGAAACGCGCAACTCCTCTCTTTCACCTCCCTCCCTTCTTCCCCAAAAGCTGCAATAAACACATTGACGTATCCACTGTATACTTTCTTCACGTACTCAGAATTCTTTGCTGCCAAAAGAAGAGCATATCTTTTATCTCCTCCATCCTTCATCTTCTACAACCTGTGCTAGTGTGAGAGAAAGAGGTATTCAGAGAGAGAGGGAAGACTTGGAAGGACATTTAGGATTTGGGGTTTGTGGGAGTTTTTAGAGGAAGAGGCTCCTATTATAGATCGAAGCTCATTCACGTGCCCATTATAGAGACAGGTGAATATTTATTCCAGGTGATGGGAATTTGAGTTCTTACTAATTGCCAAAGTTACAAATACAGTGTTAATTTAGAAGGCATTTGGGACCTCATTCAAATCCAAAGTGAGAGATGTTTATATGCTTTTTGGCAAGTCTGTATTCCAATTGATTGTGTAGATCACGCCTTGTCTTAATCATGGAACACGACGATTTTTCTTCTCTCTTTCTGCTATATGTATATGAATGAATGCATGCATTTGGATTTACCTCAAAATCTAAAAAATAAAACGTCCAAAGAAGATCAACAGGGAACAAAGATCAAGCTGTTGCCGAAATAGGTGGATACTTGTACTACTGCAAGTGAGGTTTTGGAATAAGATAAAATGGTGGAAGTGATAGAGAGAGGATCACATAGGGCTTTGCAAATCACCGCGAGATGAGTGAAGCATTGTGGGGAAATGCACGGGAGGCCACTACTGTGGGGATGAAGGCACGAGGAGACGAGAGAGCTGCACACATTCTACCGATTTTGGGGAGGAAGGCACGATAGATTCACACAGAAGAGGAGACGAAACCCAGCGGGGAGGAAGAGACAAAAGGGAAGATGTTGGGGGTGAGAGAAAATAGTCGGTTCATTTTTTAGTAAGGTGTAGGATGTAAATTAGATAAACCGGCTGATGAGAAGAACTCTCTTTTTAAATATTTGTGCATTTTGTACACGTGACATCGTTCTCCAGTGTTTGGGCATCACAATCCCAGAAGCCTTGACAAGTGGTTCGAGTCCCGACATGGGAAAATCGCCAGTTTTATTCCATTTTTTTGATCTGAAAGTGGCAGCGTGGTGTTTCAAACCAGTGCACACCACTTGGGGCTAGGAGCCATAACTAGTGAGCCATCGCACAAACTTAATATGTTTCTCTGAATTGTAAATTTGTATCATTTTATTTTCTATAAGTAGGAAACATCACCAACTAATCTAAACACTATAAAATGCTCTTGAAATTAGCGAAACGTTTCCTCATTCATTTTGTGTCTTTTTTTTCTTTGAGGTTTGTCTATTTTATATCGGGCTTAAGGATGTCTTCTTGCGTTGGTTTTCTATTGATGTATATGGCAATGTAAATCTCTTGTTGTAACTTCTTTTCGTTATTAATTGTGCTGTTGGGATTTTTTCTAGATTCTCATTGTTTTTCGATTGTGAAGGGGGTTGTAACAATTCGCCCCCCCCCCCCCCCCACCCACCCCAATTTCCCCTTCTCATATGTTCCCCTTATTCTCTCTCTCAAGACAAACTCTCTTGTTTGCTCCCTCTCTCATCTCTTCTCTCACCTTTAGCCCCTCAAACTCACTCTCTCACACCTTTCACCCTCTCTCTCTCTCTCTCAATTCCCCCTATATATATTTGCTCTCTCTCTCTCTCTCTCTCTTCCTATTTCTCCCTATTTCTCTATGAATTTCTCTTCCCCCCCTCTCCCTCTAAATCCCCCATCGTGTATATACTCTCTCTCTCTCTCTCTATGTAACCTCCACCCACAACCACTACTCCTTGCTGTTTCATCATCACCAACGAAAATATTAGGTAATTTTTCATCCATCATAAGTAGTATTTTTAATGAATTTTGAATATGAGATTTTTTAAGATGTATTAAAGATGAATTTAATTGATTGCGCTATTAGGGTGTATTGAAGATGAATTTAATATTCGAGTGTTAGTGGTGGGTATTAGCTAGAATTAATCTATTTTTATGTCACAATTATATGATTGAATGTGGACATTATTTACTTTGAATTAATAAGGGGATAGATATGTCAGTGTATGTGCTGTCTGGTAGCATATTTGCAACCTAGAAATTTGGAGTTTATCAATTTTGGAGGATAATCTTTTAGAACAAGTTTAAATTCATGTTATTAAGGATTGTATAAAATTTTAGAGTTAAGTGAGATCATTTTTAGTGTAGAAGTTGACGGATTATAATGATCTTGAAATAGGTTCCGAGTGACATTGGCTAAGGAATATCGAGAATATTTTGACTAAAAATCGAAGTAAGTGGCTCTTTAATGAGTTTGTAATAAAGTAACTGTTGGTTTTGTTTGGAATGGTACACTTGGGTATTATATTTCAAACCTGTATAAACTTTAGATTTGTGCATATTTTTATGATATTTTGGCTTTGCTTGTAAGATTTATGCAAATTTTGTAATGGTTGGAATGTTTGAAAAATGTTACGTGGCTTATTAAATTTAAAAGTTAAATGTAATCATGCTATTTATTCTTGAGTCCATGACATGAATGTTTTTGTGACATATTCGACATCCCTCATGGCGTGATGTCTTCGTGACATGATATCTTTGTGGTATATTGATGCCCTCGTGGCATGATGTCTTCGTGGTATGATATTTTTGTGCTATATTGGTGATTTTCCTATTATCATGTGGTCTTAAATATGATGTTTGGCTTAATATGTCGGTTGAGATAAAATTGTATTGCTCACATTATTTTATTGAGAACTTATTCACTTGTTTTATAGTCAAGAAAATTGCCAACTCCCACACTCCCATTAAATTGCTACTTATTGAGCACATGGTAGCTCACTACTTCATTTCACATATTTTTCAGAGTTGTAGAAAGTTCCTTCCTCTGAAGTGATAGATTTTGATGAGCCAAAGATTTCAGAGTGGACTTGGTGGTTTTGTTGCTCGAAGATGGTTTTAGATGTACAAAGAGTTTTCTTAGGGTCATATTTTATTTTACAGTTTTTGTTGGAGTATCTATATTGTAGTTATTTAGAATTTAATGGCTTTAGCTGAACTCGTGAATAGATTTTTGAGGATCATTGTAATATAGTTGTGAATAGTTTGGAGATTGTATATTTGATATATATTTGTAAATAGGGAAAAAGTTCTGAAAATATAGGTGGAACTCTATCTGTTTTTGGTTTTGGGTTTGGGGCATTACAGGGGTGAATACCCCACCTTTGCATGGGTTTACACTTTGTGAATGTGAGCTGGAGTTTCCCTCCCTTACACTGAATTATAGTTTGTTAATGCTTGTTGGAAATTTCCTTGTGTACACTATTTGTCATCATGCGTTTGTCTTTGCATGGCTCTCCATCATGTGACTAATTGCGAAATATTCATTGTTGGCCTAAGTTTATGTTTTATAATTATTTGTTGGAATTCATACAATTAGACTATAGGTTATGATTGTAATCTAGATTTTGTTATATTGATGGTTTTTGGATTAAATGGATTTTATGTGAGGTGTGTGAGTATCATGATTCTCTTGTGTATGAAAGGTTTGGAATTGGAATTTCTCGGATTGACTATGAAAAACCAGTTGTCTCTCGCTAGGTAAGCCCATCGGACTTAGAGGGTATAAATATCTCATATAAAAATGTTAGAACTTATATAGACTATAGTTAAATTCAATAATACACTAAAATTCAATAATACACTAGTGTGCAATATTATGAAATAATATACTTATACTATAATATAAATAGACTAATAGTTTAGTATATGTAAATATCATATGATTAATAACATAGATAGTTTGTAAAATCAAAAAAATGGGAAAGACCAAAAGTTTTGATTTTGATGGTGAATCGGTATGGTCTTAGTTCTTAAAATTTCAAAACTGGTGTATATCGGTTCGGTTTTAAAAGTTATACAAAATTAGACCAAATTGGATTGATTATACCCCTAGTCTCTGGCTTATAAAGGTTTGATGTATGCAATGGAGATTCGGAGGGTATAAATGTCTCTGGGTTATAAAGATCTTGGGTTAGGTGAACTTGCTCGGTTTTAAAGGGTATAAATGTCTTTGGCCAAGTGACCGCAACTGGGAATTAGAGGGTATAAATGTCTCAGGTCTAGGTGGTTACCTCTCAACTGGTGGAGGATAGACAAATCTTAAGTTCAAGGATGTTTCCTGAAGCCTTGATCAGTTTCTTGATGTGGTGCCACGTTTGAACAATCGATCACGAGAGATAAACATAGGGATTATTGGTGATGAATGATTGAAATTGATAAGAAGTAAATTTTTGTGAAAAGTTGACTACTGTTTGGTTATATTTAAATTTTGGTTAAATGAGAAATGCCAAATGATCATTTTCTCCTTGGTTTATTTCCATCTACATGTGTATTTCCACTATGGCCCTACTCCTTGGAACCACAGATTTTGACGTAAGGGTATGATGGTGGATACGAGCATGGAGATCTAGCACCTCAGTGGATTTATGATAGGGGCCTTTCCCCTATTTTAGTAAATTGTTAAGTTTGTTCTTATTTGAAAGGGATGACAGTAATATTATGGTTAGGAGAGAAGTGACAGTAATATTCCCCTTGGCCTTCTGCCCATGGGAGATATACAACACCAAATTGACTTGGTACTGGGACCTAGTTTATCCAATAGAGCAGCATATCGCCTTAGTCCCATGGATATTCGTGAGAGTATGAGCCCATATGCAGTTCCTGCCCTCCTGGTACCCAAGAAAGATGGTTCATGGTGCATGAGCGTGGACAACAGAGCCATTAACAAAATCACCTGAAGTAAAGATTCCCAATTCTCCACTTGGATGAAATGCTAGATCAGTTGTCAGGCTTTAAAATCTTTTCCAAGATTGATCTTAAAAGTGAGTATCACCAGATCCGAATAAGCCCTGGCGACGAGTGAAAGACAACATTCAAGACACAATACATTGGGCTATACAACGCACCCAACAAATTTATGAGATTTATGCATCAGGTATTTCGGCCGTTTATGTGAAAGTTTGTAGTCATATACTTCGATGATATCCTCATCTATAGTCCGACGTGGGAGGAATATGTAGAACACCTCATAGCATTTTTTGAGACATTATGAAAGGAGTGTCTGTTTGTCAACCTCGAAAAAGTGCTCATTTTTCACTTCTATGGTGCCTTCGATGCCCACGTGTGATTTGATAGGTGTCACGACATCGGGGTGATTGCCACTCGGGTCACACACCCCATCGTTAAGTGCAAGTGTGTGCAGACATGCAAGATGTGTACAGTTTATAAACACAGCAAAAAAAAATATAATAAAGCAGTTTAAAACTATGTACCAAAAAATTTAAAATACAACCCAACAAGAAGTCCTCTATAAAGCTATTACAGACTTCTAGCTGATCAAAATAAGAATAAAAATAGAAATCCATCAACTACAAAAGAAATAAACCCCAGGTCATTACTCCTCAGGTGGGGTCGGTCCATCACGCTCAAATCCGTCCTCTATATCAAAGTCTATGATTCCATGAAACGGAACTGTAGGTGGGAACACTACAACGAGATCTCGCAATCTTAGCAAATAAATCCACAGATCAATAACCATGAATTTCAAACATGGAAGCATACAAACAAACATGCAGAACAATCATGAGAGACTTTCCCAAAATACCCGTTTTTGTAAACTTGCAAAAAAAGAAAATCATTTAATTATAGCCACTCACTCCAAAAATTCCATTTATACCCAATTTACATCCATTTATTAGGGTGTGCACCATGTGTCCCATTGGGACCATCTGCACACTCTGGCTCCTTTCGTCACACTACAAGTAACGACTGTGTGTGACTTCGTAACAAGCGATGCCCAACTCCACGCCTGGCACGTAGGTACAAGACATCCACTAGCCCCCGCTAGTAGAGGGATCACGGGGTTGTGCCAAGAGTGTTACCATCTTGGCTGAGCCAACTGTCGCCCGACCATAGCCCAGGAGGCGTCACTCAGTTTTATGTACTCTCGAGTGACCAGAGGAGCTCCACCAAGAAAATAACCCATCTTGGTTTGGGGTCGTGATATGCACACACCCACAAAATAAGCTTTTAATTACATCAAAACATAGTTTTTCCTAGATTTCACAGCATAACATAGAACAAAGCAAAATTAATAAAATCATGATAGATAATGCCAATTTAAAAATGCAGATGCATCACAGGAAATTATTGGATATCATAGCATAGCACAAACAAAAATCATACAAACCTCACAGTTGTCACAATTCCAACAAATTCACAATTTTCCAAACTAAACTCGATTCCCAACGCTCCACCTGGCCCTAGGCCACCATTCATCACAACCAGATGACAAAATAATCGATGTTAGAATTTGAGGGTCGATCCGGGAATATACTTACAATAGCGGAAGGGTAATTCTAGATGATCAAACATGTCGACTTAGATTACCTCTCGGATTGAGAGAAAACTGTGAGTATGCATGTGTCGTTGTGCAGATGGGGAAATCAGTTAGTCAAATCTGCCTGTGGCCTAAAAATTAATATCCAAGTTAAGTGGCAATTAGGCTTACTGCTGTGGCATCTAGAGGGGCGGAGCACGGCGACGGCAATGGTGTTGCGTGGCAGTAGAGATGAATCTGGGCAAAATAGTGGGACTAACGGTAGGGTTATTTTAAGGGTTGGCAGATTTGACGTGCAAGTGGGTGGATGAGGGAATTTTCATGGCAGGATGTGGCGGAGCACGACAGAGCAGTGGCTAAAGTGAGCTTTAGCTAACGGGTTGGGTGGAACCAAGGGAGGAGGAAGGTGGGAATGGAAAGAGGAAGGCCAAAAGGTGATCAAACAGCCACCAGAGCACGATTGGGAACGGTGACTCGCGGTGGTGCATGTCGGTACTAGGGTTAACTCTCTCCTAAAATCTACAGGGTTGTAGATCAGAGGATGGGGAAGTTGAAAGGAGGAGGCTTGAGGGAAGATGAAAGGCTTGGAGGTGAGTTTTGGGTGAGGGAGGCACAACCTATTTATAGGCTGTGGGTTGTGGCAAAACTCGTAACGAAGCTGAACTTTAGTAGTGCCTACCACCCCTAAACGGACGGGCAAACTGAGGTGTTGAATCGAAATTTGGTCAACCTCTTGAGAAGTTTGGTGGGTACTAAGCCAAAACAGTGGGAGCTTGCCTTATCGTAAGTAGAGTTTGCTTACAATCGATCCAAGAACCTGACTAGCAAGTTGAGCCCATTTGAAGTTGTGTATGATCAGAATCTACTTGGCATCCTTGATTTAGTCTCTGTCCTATGGTTGGTCACTTGAACGTTAAGCCAGGAGATGGTAAAGCACCTTCGAGGAGTACACGACCAAGTCAAACAAACAATTCAGGTGAGCAATGCAAAGTACAAGGTTCACGCCAACAATTGTTGCCGCTAGGTACTTTTTGATGTTGGAGATCTTGTTTGGGCTATACTAACCCAAGATCATTTTCCTGTTGGAGAGTACAATAAGTTAAAGGATAGCAAGATTGGACCTTGTCAAGTTCTCCCAAAGATCAACGAATGCATATAGATTACGTCTTCCCAGTCACATGAGGACTTTAGATGTGTCGTCAAACACCTTAGCCCTTGCTTTGTCAACGATGGCGTGAACTCAAGGGCAAGTTCTTTTCAACCCGCGGGGACTAATGCAGGGGGATCTGAAACTGAATCCAAGGCCGATGAGGCTTAGATGATAATTCAATGTTAAAAGCACTGGACTAACTTTGTAACACCCTGTTCCCGCAGGGGTTGGAGAGTTACTCCCTATAACTTAAAACTCACATTTCATCAATATATTTACAGACTCCAAAATATAAAGTCATCAGAATACTACAAAATCTCTTTATAAAATTCGCCAATTCTCATAAATCTTCTTATGAGTAATCCACAATGCTTAAATAATCATCTCACCCTTGCTTCATTGTCCTAATCCTTAGCTGAACTATTCAAAATCATTTGAAAAATATTTAGAGATAAGGGGTGAGTTATCAATAACTCAGTAAGCAAAGAACATATACTAGTGTGTAAACATGAGTATTTACAGAGATTAGAATGTAAGACAAAATATGTCCATTTTCAGAGTGCGGAAGCAGAACATGTTATCAAAATATCAGAGTGAAGATTCAGAAAATGATTTCATTTCAAAAATATCCTTTGGCATAGCATAAATGATCATCATCAACATCAGAATATCATATCAAAATAGAGGCCATGTATAACTCTCTTGGTAGGGTTGTGCATCTGTGGATAGCCAAGTAGAACATACATCACTATAAATATCAAAGCGATTGTACTCAGAACAGAAAATCACTATTATATCCTGTGGCGGGCCAGAGGTCACTATTATCTCCCATGACAAGGCCAGAGATCACTATTGTATCCCGTGATAGGATCATAGGTCACTATTATATCCTGTGACAAGGCCAAAGGTTACTATTATCTCCCGTGATAGAGCCACATATCAGAACAAAACAGAATCAGAATCACATCAGAATCAGAGTCAGAGTCAGAATAGAATCATAACGTCATGCCAAAGGTTTTTTAAATGCCAAATCATTCCAAAACAGAGTACTGAACAAATTCAGATCACTTCACATTTTTCAAAACAGATTCAGAATATCTTCACACCACATGCAAAAATTATCAATTTTCATATTCGGTTATATTTTTCTCAGTTCAAAAACAGAATGCCAAAAATAAGCTCATGTCTACACTAGTTATGACAACAATGATTTCTCTTTCATTAGAGTTCAATGAGTAATGACAAACAAATAACGGAGGTTATTTTCACATTTCTTTTCAAAACATATAATGCACATTTTCATAAATCAACCTTAGTTCATTTTTATTTTATGCAAAGTCTAGCATAGGAACCTCGCTTACCTAAACTTTTTAGCTTTTTAGAATTTCTCCACAGCAGTATTGAATGAAAATCAATCGTCACCTATAAAATAGTTACGTACTCCCATAAATTTCCAATCGAACACGTATATCAATGCTTAAACATAAAATACTAAGTAATCTATTTTTTCCTTAAAAATAATCTACAATTCTCATAACTCTAAAATATCGTCACTTCCCAAATTCATTGATGTCCACTTAATATTAACTTAATCTAATTCCCACTTATTCACAAGTTTATTTAACAAAAATCAAAACTCAACTTATTTAAAAATGAAAAGTCGCTGAAATAGAAGATATTATCCGACTCAATAATTTAAAACCCAAACTCAAAAATAATTTAGAAACCAAGCCTGACCCAAAACATTTAACTTCTAAATAACTTAACCAAACACACTCAAAAACAAAAAGAACACTGGTAGAAAACAAGACCAAGTGGCCCAAAGGGCAAAGTTGTAATTTATCAAAACTAAGCCTCTCTACCTCCTACGTAAAAGGGCTTACATGGAAAACAAAAGCCAAAGCTTGTTGCAGGGAGATACTCGCTAGACCCAGGGCTCGGGGTGGCATGAGGTGGCTGGTTGGTGGCTCATGGTCGGCGAGACTACTTCCTCTGTTTTGGTGCAGTAAAACAGAGTGTTTCATGGGTGGTTTCTATTTTTTTTTTCCAACGGCTGGGTGACGGTGGTGTAGGGTAGTGTTGTGGAGGCTTTTTACCTTGCACGGTGACTGAGAGGGAGGAGACTATGACATGGTGGTGGTGGTTATGCTGTGATATAGTCTGAGTATGGGTTGGGCAGTGGTAATACACGGTGGTTTCCGTCGAGCAGGAGATGTGGTTTGTGAGTTTCGGGCTGGGGTGTGAGGTAACTTGCCGTTTGTGGGACTTGGTGGCTATGGAAGAAGAACCAAAATATCAGAGAGTGGAAAACTGGGTTGTGTGGGTGAGTTTGGTGCTGCCTGAACGTGGAGGCATGGGGGAGCTAATCGTGCAGCGGCCCTAGCTTGGAGAAGGAGACGACAATCCTATTCTAGGTTTTCTTCATGCACGAAGGATGTGTATATATAGGTGATTGAAAGATCAAAATAAAACCCTAGAGATGAGAGAAAGTGGCGTGCATGCATATGCATAAAACAGACGTGAAACCGGGAAGAACGTGGAGTCTGAAGTAAGGTAACACGGGCTTGGGCTTTTTCAGTGAAAAATAGGCATCGACTCAATCTCTAAAAATAATACAATTTGTCTTAGAAAATTATCTCGACTCTTAAAATTTTTTTCCTTAACCGAAATATCAAACCCACAAAAATCATAATACACCAAAATAGAGATTTTAGACCCGTAGTCTATTTAAAAAAACTATTTGAAAACTCAAAAGGTCTTTTCACTCATAAAAATCCATTTTTTTTTTTAAAACAACTTGGCACTGGACCTGGGTGTTACAATCTCGAGAAGGTAGACCAGCGCAAAAGTAGCGGGAATAAATAAGTATTCCCAAGATTTGGGCGAGAAGCGGTAGAGTTGGGCGAGAAGAATATTTCCTCGATTGGGTGAGGATACTTATCCCTCGGTTAGGTGAGGAGACTTATTCTTCGGTTGGGCGGAGAGAACTATAACTTGGCTCTAGGTGTCATAATCTCGCATATGACCCCAATCCGAAAAGCTCTCTTTGAAGCGTACGTCACGGTTATCTTATTCCTTTTTCTATTATTTGGCCTTAATTACATTGTTGCCATTCTTCATTAGCTATTTAAGCCCGACTTATGGGCCTCAGAAGATGATTAATTTATTTTATAGAAAAATCCTAATCTCAGAGTTTATCTCAGAGTTTTTCACTATTTGCAATTTTTCTCAATCTCATTTATTAGCTTCTGTTGTTTAACTAGCTGTCAGAATAATCTCCTATTCTAGTCTAGCATCACCAGACCAGCAATGCCTCCTTCCATAGCCCAATCTCCCGTCCCTCTCCTCTCCTTTCCTCAAACTCTCTTCTCCTGCTCGCAATCTCTCTCCCTCTCTGTTTCTCTTTGCAATTTCTCATCTCCCTGTTGGTTTCACAACCAGTGTTCTGCGGCCACCCAAGCTGTTCGATGGCTGCTTAGATTGCCGAGCAACAAGACCCACCACATAGAAGTCATACCAAAACTAGAACAATTCACATGCATGTATATTTGGTGTTCTCTTTTAAGACGTGTTTAACATGACTAAAACCAAATTTGCGACATCATCAACAAAACACTAAGATTATGTTTGGAAGTTTTATCTTCAATAAAATTCTCATCTCATCTCATCTCATCATTATAACCTTTTCAAATTTCTATATAAAATATAATAAATAATTCAACTTTTTCAAATCCCAATACAACTTTTTCAAATTTCAATTTAACTTTTTCAAATCTCAAAACTAAAAAATAATATTTTAAACTTTAAAATAAAACACAAAATTCTCATCTTACCTTCCAAACATAATCTAAGAATGCATTAATGACGTGCGCATGCACCCACGTATTGAAAATTTTCAAAAATACTTCGAAGCATCGATCAATCATATGTTGGGGGATTTATAAGGTACTGTTGGGCTTCATTATTGACACAAGATTAGGATCAGGGATTACGAGATAATACCCTGTAAGAAATTGAAGTAGATACACAGAAAAATTCAAATATTTACTTATTCGACATTTATTAATTATACTTTAATTATAAGTACAATCATGTTTTGCTCGAGATAAAAGCAAAACTTGAGCAATATTTAAAAAAATTCATTGACACAAATACAAGAAAACTAAGACAAGCCGATTGATTGAGGTAGTCTTCAGTTGGAAGAAGCCAAGCTATTTCCAATGTCAATGACAAATCGGTATCTGAAACCACCCTTAGCCAGACGCTCCATTGCCTTGTTAACGTAGTCTATTGGAATAACCTCAATATCTGCTGTGATGTTGTGTTTTGCTGCAAAGTCTATCATCTCCTGAATTTCCTTCATTCCTCCGGTCGCACTACCCGCAACCATCTTCCTTCCTGTTCAAGCTAATCTTATTAAGAACTCTATAGGTATAAAAGAACAAAACGGAAAAGCAAGTACTTAATCATAACAAAGGAAAACATTTGTGATAGACTTAAAATGAAATTACCCATAAGTAGAGGAAAGACGGGTAGCTCAAGCGGTTTCTCCGGTGCACCCAACATAACAAGTTTTCCATGAGATTTCAATAGACCAATTAAGGGTAAAATCGAATGCATAGCAGATACTGTATCAAGTATACCATCAAACGTGCCCAGGCTAGCGTGCACAAATTTAATACTTGTCACAACCATTCCTTAAACGGCTGCATGCATCTGGTCACAGGGAGCATCAATTAATCAATGGGAACAAGAAGTCTTATAGCTTAACATTTACCTCCAATTGTTCTTGGTTAGAGCTAAGCAAAAATGAGTCAGCACCAAGATGTTCCAAAGCTTCATCTTTCTTGCTAGAGGAGGTACTAATTACTGTCACTTTTGCTCCGAAAGCTTTGGCAAATTTAACACCCACATGACCGAGCCCACCAAGGCCAACACAAAGGAGGGGAGCAGCAGCATCAAGTGGCATGTTTTCAGGGAATCGGAGGATGTAGCGCTCATTAGCTACCATGGTGTCTGAGTAGCCTCCGTATGTAACTGTTCCATCGTAGTAACACGCACTGTAGGATAATATCATTTTTGGACAGTAAACTTCAAGGTCATTGTTACAGTTCTCGCAGGAGCGGCATGCACCGACCACGCATCCTACTCCCACTTTGTCTCCCACTTTAACTTTCTTCACTCTGCTCCCCACTTCTGTCACTTCCCCAACAATTTCGTGCCTGCCATTGAATTGAAACTCCAATTTCATGGCAGTACTTACTTTGTGCTCCAAAAATGAACGTGTTTCTTGACATTGTTTAAGGTTAAAAATCACATTGATTTCCAGATATATAACATGATTATATTGGATGATTAACATGATCTAAAGTGAACACTTGTAGTGATGACATAGAAATTTACCCAGGGACAAGTGGGTAGATGGATGTGCCCCATTCGTTCTTGACCATGTGAAGGTCCGAGTGGCATATCCCACAGTAAAGAACTCTAAATCTTACATCCTTTTCTCCAGTTTCCCTGCAAACATACCATTTTCAACCCGAAACCTCACAAACATGAGAAAGGATAAAGAGAAAGAAAGATGCAGTAACAATCAATGAAGTACCTAGGAACGTAAGGAGAGAGAGAGAGAGAGAGTACCGTCTGGAGAATTTGAAAGGTGAAAGGACGCCAGAAGAATCTCTGGCAGCCCATCCATTGGCCTTGATGGGGTGCTCTTCCTCGGATGTTTTTGCCATTGATTTTCTTTGTTTTTTGTCGAAAGCGACAATGAACCAAGAGAAGTAGTACTAACAAATGCGGGCGATTTTATGCAGAGAACTTGGGTGTAGAACGAGGGAGAGATATGTGTTGTTGGGGATATTGTCCAAAGCCGTGATAAGCTTTTGATATATATGCGCAGGGAGAGAGGGACTGTTGGGATTTGGAATTTAGGATGGGATGACGTATTGGGTGAGCTAAAGCTAGCGCGCGAGTACGTTTTTTTTTTTTTTTTTGAAAGGGGAATGCCATTAAGAAATTTCAACAATAGTCACTAATACAAGGGGGAAAACTTCCCCTGTCAATAGAAGAAATGGAATGCATCAATGCATCCTTTGCAAAGCTTGTAAGCTGCTTGGTTGGCTTCCCTCCTTACATGTGTAGCTGACCAGTCTTCATAAAGACTCAATTGGATCTTAACATCTTCTATGAGCATGCCCGTTGCAGACCAGTCCTCCTTCCTGCAGTTAATAGCTGATATAACCACCTTCGAGTCTCCCTCTAGGATGATCCTTTTAAGTCCCATCTGTAGACCAAAGCAAGAGGCTTCCAAAGCTCCTACAGCCTCTGCCAGTGTAGGATCTGGGAAAAGAGGTCTATTTTGCCTTGAGGTTGCCACCACCCTCCCATTTCAGTCCCTTATGATTAAGCCTATCCCAATCTTGCACTGAGTCTTATCTACTGCAGCATCCCAGTTGAGTTTGTAGACATTTGTAGGGGGCGGATACCAAGTGTGGATCGCAGGCTGCAAGGGTCTAGCTTGCTCATGCTCACCTGTTGGGCCATTTCTCATCTCACAAAGAACCTCTTTAGCCAGTTTTGCTACTAAATTGGGACTCCAAAATTCTTGCTGGAATATTAAGTTGTTTCTACTCATCCAAACTCTTCTTGCCACCACAGCAAACTCTTCAACCAGTTCCTTACCTCTTGTAGCATACAACTCTAAAATGAAACTCTTAATGTCGTGTTTAGGGGAAGGGAGTTTTTGGAGTTTTATTGAGCACTGGTGCCATACATCCTGTGAAGCGGGGCAGTTCCAAATGGCATGCATTACACTCTCTTCTTCCAAAGAACAGATAGGACAGGATGGCTTCTCCATGATCTTTTTCTTAAAAAGATTCTTGTTGGTGGGCAGTCCATCATGGCATGCTCTCCACAGGAATAGCTTGTCAACATGGGTAATCTTTAGTTGCCATATGCTCGACCACACATTCTCCACACTTGAACTGTTTGAAGCTTGGCCTCTCACTGATTCCATGAGGTCCATGTGTAAGTGGTAGGCACTCCTTACTGAGAAAGACCCCTGAGTTGAACCTGACCAAATTAGTTTGTCAGGGCTGTTGTTGTAGCTGATTGGGATCTGCAAAATCAGTGCCGCCTCTTCAGGTAAGAACATCTCCTTCACTAAGCTGGTCTTCCACTTTTTTGTGCACGGGTCAATCAAGTAGCTAACAGGTGCCTTAGGGCCCAAATCCCTCACTGGACTCCTGAGTTTAGCCGAAGGTAGACTAGGCACCCATTTATCCTCCCAGATTTTGATAGCTTCACCATTCCCTACTCTCCATCTTGTGCCCCTCTTTAATATTTCTCTAGCAGCCAGGATGCTTCTCCAGATAAAAGAGGGTCTACTCCCTAGTTTAGCATGAAAGAAATCACTTTGGAGGAAGTATTTGGCTTTGAGCACTCGGGAAGCTAGAGCTTGAGGATGGTGCAGTAGCTTCCAACCTTGTTTTGCCAGCATAGCCAAGTTGAAGCTGTGAAGATCTCTGAATCCCAATCCACCAGATGCTTTTGGTTTACCCATTGTCTTCCAAGAAATCCAATAGACTTTCTTTTCCTCTTCGGTTTGGCCCCACCAAAAGCTTCTCATCACTTTGTTTATCTCATTTAGTAGGGACAAAGGGAGTTTAAAAACCCCCCATGCTATAAGAAGGCAAAGCCTGCACCACAGCTTTTAGGAAAATTTCTTTTCCAGCTTGAGACAACAACTTGACTCGGTGGCTACTAACTTTCTGTCTTACTCTATCCAATATAAGTTTGAAGAATTTATATCTTGATCTTCCTATTAAGGAGGGAAGTCCCAGGTATTTCTCATAAGGGAGGCTTGATCTTACCCCAGCAATACTCAAAATAATTTCCTAATTTTCTTTGGGGGTGTTTTTACTGAAAAGTATAGAGGTCGTTTCTTTATTTAAGCACTGGCCTGAAGCTCTTTCATAGGTTTTCAGCAGGTAGATCAATCTGCTCCATTCAAGGGAATTGGCTTTGCAGAATAGTAGATAGTCATCTGCAAAGAGCAGATGGTTTAGATGGACCATACTCTTGCGGGTGGACGGCTGACGTACTCGATTAGCTATTAAGAATGTGACTACTAGTAACTATCTCTGGTTCTACTACGTACCTATCTACGTACCTATACTATAGTATATTATATACTATGATATAGTATATTATATACTATGATATAGTATATTATAATATATAATAATATAATGATAATATAATATAGTATATTATAATTATATTATAAATTATAGTGATATAGGATTTTAACATTTAAAAATATATTAATTAGTAATTCATCATATAATACAAAATTATTTTAAATATAATTATATATATTATATAAAAATCATATAAAAATATTTCAAAAAATTAAAAAATATATATATATACATGAACCGATCCAGTTCGGTTCGGTCTGGTATTAGAAAAAAGAAAATCGAAACATTTTGACTGGTTTTGAAAAAAATGAAACCGGTATATACCGAACCAAATCAAATACCGGATCAAACCTACCGGTTCAGTTTGTTTTACTAGTTCACTGATTTTTTTTCACCCTTAGTTGACTCGACTAATCAACATTCATTCATATATAATTAAATATATTATTGATTATATCGTGGATATAAATTATTACTAGTTATTAATATTATTTTAGGTATTGTCTATAGATTTGTATGCATATATGTATATGAATTAATGTTACTATATTTGTAATGCCTGAATGGAAGGTCCAAACCACATGACGTATATTCCAAAAGATTAGTCAATAATACAATTGGAATCTCATTGGAACTTTATAAAGAGTAAGAACGTTTCCTTCCCAAAGAGTGTGGAATCACATTCACCACCTACCCTTACCTTATCATATGAGGTATCACAATCTCTCTCATTTAAATTCTCAAAATCCTCGTCGGGCTTGTGCGTTGTAGGTGACACAGCTCAAGTTCCACATTTTTGGTTGGAATAGGTTCTGATACTATTTATAACGCCTCCATGGAAGATCCAAACCACATAGCCCATACTCCAAAAAGACTAGTCAATGATACACTTCGAACCCCATTGGAACCTTACAAAGAGTAAGAACTTTTCATTGCCAAGAATGTGGTATCCTATTTTGCCATCTACCCTTATCTTTTTTCTTTTTTTTTTTCATCTACCTTTACCCTTATCATATGTGTATCACAATATTAGTCACTTATGCTATTAAGTATATACCAATATCATATACTTTGTAATGTAAACATATCAAAATTTAGATATATATTGATCTCTTTTAATATAATAATTAGTTACTTAAATATATACATTTATTAATTTTCGTATATTAGTCTTTTATTTGAGCAGTTGCGAATAAATTTCCTTATTTTAAATAATGATCAAATTATAGTGACACTTATATTTTATACTATATTTTTGTATTTAAAAATGATCTTCTTAACCTTTGTGATGAAAACTTACTAATTAATTTTGGGTACGTCCGCCCAGTAATGATTGCTGGGCATGTCTTTAGGCTAAATCTCATTTTTTCTTTTTACATTTTCTAAGCATCTTTAAACATTTTTAAAAAATAAAAATACCAATACACTAATTGTTACTTCCTTAACCATTAAACAAAAAATAATTAAAAAATAAAAATAAAAATAAATATATGGGCTGTCAAAATGAGGGGACATATTATCATTTTTCATTAATTTTTTCAATTCTCTTCCATTTGTAATTTCTAAGGTTGAAGATCTAGAAGTGTAATGTATAACTTCTTTTATTGCTTTTTTTCAGGCTTTTAAGGAGAATCGTCGTTCGAAGCTCTACCGCACCCAACAGCCAACATGCGCCCCACCTGGAGGTTACTTAGCCGCCGATCAACAAAACCACCGAATGCGGTCTCAACCAGAGTGGCACGTAGCCCGCACGTGCGGGTCGAAGACTTCGGAGACCGTCAGCGAGTGGCCCTCATGCGCCACCAATGAACCTTTTGCCGCTGACACGCACGGCTGTTCCTGAATCGGCGTCTCTGGATCTACAAGGCTCGACCGTCGGTTTTCCCTCCTCCAACCCTTTTGTGCACTGTTTTTCTCTTTTGACAGTATTTCTATTATGTAGTTTTTTATGCTCTGTATTTACTTCCAAGAAAACAAAAAACCTCAAAATTGTTGTGCCTTTGGACCTTAGTCCAAAGGTTTTCTCCCCCCCTCCACTTAGGCGGTGATGTCGGTTTTCTCCATATTTCGATTAGTCGGATATGGAGTTTGGTTAATTAGTTACTGGCAACTCTGTCTGTGACAGAGTTGGGCTATCTCTTAGATTTAAATCTATAGAGATTGCCATCTGGACTAGACTCTGTCAAACACAAAAGTGTTCTGGGGTACTACCAACGATTGTAATTGGCTTAATTTTTTATGTCCGCTTTTAATGAATGGAAAGTGATCTCTTATTTAAAAAAAAAAAAAAAACTTCTTTTATTGGAAAAAAAAGAAAAAGAAAAAGTAGGAGGCCAGGGACAACTAGATGTGGCTTCCCTACCTATGCGTGATCATAGTAAGAATCTAACTATTTGAAACCAATCTACCTATTTGAAACCATGCAAGCAAGAGAATGTATTATATAATATTTTTTTATTCAAAATAGGGTGTAAAAATTTTACTTAATTAATACTAAAGGTAAAAACATTAAAATAATAGCAATAAATAAACTCAGTTAATTAAATTATATTTTAGCGTGGACTTACAAAAAGAATCAGTTTCAGATTATATATTGATATTTTATAATAATATAATCAGTTAGTTAAATATATACATTTATTAATGTTAGTATATAGCTTAAAAATGAACATTAGTTCACTAGCTACAAATTGAACATCAAGTATTATCATAAATTAGTTTTTGTGACGGTTTGTAAATTGTGACAATGCATAAATTGTCACAAAAAAATATTTTCTGTGATGGTTTGTGGAAGTCGTCACTAAAGCTAGATGAGAAATTACATTACGTTCGAACATATACATATTCACGTTAAAACGTGACCTGGACATTCGAACGTGGAGGCTATTTACGTGCAAAAGTGAAAATTTTTTACGCCAACATTCGAACGCTATTGAGTCACGTGCAAACGTTAATTGATTTAATATTAAAGTTAGATATTTCAAATTAAAAAAGATTGAGAATTGAAATTGAAAAATAATAGATATATTAAATAATATTGTTCATTACATATGATAAAAATAAAGTACAAAATACCGAGAACATGTTGGTTACATATTTATTAAAATTGTTAGTCAATGCATTGACCTCTATGTTTAGGATATCTATCCAATAGAGAACATTGGTGAATAAATCTCCAACACTCTGTTCTACTAATGAGCACACTGAGTGGGTTGATCATGTCGCTAAAGATAATTATGTTAGTGATATTATTTTTTGTGAATAAATTATGCAACATGTGAGATCATATTATATTTGATTTATCATTTCTTTTAATATATTACTTATTGTGTCTTTTTTTGTAATTGTAGGAAAAAATATTGAGATCCAATCAGTCTCTGAGGAATCCTCTACTAGTGACATGGACATATTCACGCAAGTGCTTGGGACCAAATTTGGTTTGCTAAGAGGTTTGAGATGGTTCTTTCAAGCATGTCGGTTCATTCTCCAAGACCTCGACTTTGGAAGTTAACAATCTTACTAAAAATTTAGATGCAGCATGTCAAAAAATTGAGCAAATGAAATCGAGACAGCAGGAGTTGGAGTCTCTCTTATCGCAATAGTCTGATTTAGAAACTTGTTTATAGGAGCAACACAGAGATCGCGATGAGAGAATATGCATTGAAGTCTAAGAGTAGATATAAAGGGAGATGACGGTTGAGATGGAACATGTTATTTCAATTCAACAGGATCATAGTGGATGAGGAAAGAAGAAGAAATGATGAATATATTATTATCATTATTAGAAACTTTTATTGTCTATTTCTACAACTCTATAAGATATTATTAATTGTTACATTTATGGTGTAATATAAAACAATTTGTATGCTTTATAATTTTATCAAATTACTATTTCTGATCATAACATTCGTAAACAATAAACGTTAGAACATGGCTTCATGTTCGAATCAACGTTCAAACAAAATACCAGTGAATTCGAACAAAATGTTCAAACGTTAGGCACTACGTTCGCACGTTTTAGTGCACAAACAATCTAAATGTTCGAATGATTAGAATAGATACGTACAAACTACAAACTAACATCTGAACATTAAAAATTTTAAATTCGAACTCTTCTCCTTTAACATTTGAATGCTACATTCAAATGTATCTGAGTTAATGTTTGATGTTGTTATGTTCAAACGTAAATATAATTCGTACGAACAAAAAACAATGAACGTCAATTTTTTTTTTTGTATGAATGTTAATCAGTCAAGTTAACTTTTGAACGTTGGTTTATACGTGCGAAGGTTACTTTTTGTGATAGTTTTTAACTGTCACAAAAAACTAATAGGTTCGAACGTTACATCTCATGGAAGACTTCCAACCATCATAATTTTTTTTTTTGTGAAGGTTGAGTAGTAAACTGTCACAAAAAATATTTTGTGATGCCTTTTAGGTGACAGTCTCAAACGTCACAAATTTTTTTTTGTGATGGTTTGCTTATTTTTTGTGACTGTTTCGTCCGTCACAAAATCCAAATTCTGTTGTAGTGTCTAAGAGACTATGTGATAGAATTAATTAAGTACAAAGGGAAATTCTTCTCTTTACCATGTCTCTCAAGAAGGTAGAGTTGAAGTGAGTGGCTAAATCTCTTCTGATAAAGTTGATAACCATAGTCTTCAGTCTCGACAGACGGTTATTGTAATGCCCCGTATCCTATAATACCCTGCTCCTTCCTTCCTTCTAACGTAAGCAATTACGTCAGATGCGATAGCCTGTCTGCTCCTCTCTAGTGTCTAAGAGCTCCGTTATGCGTGCCAGATCCCGATGGCGTGTTTTAAAAGATACTATGTAATTTATAAAGCTAGTTTTGTATTTTAAAATTATGTGTATTTTAAATGAAAGATTCCCATGATTATTTAACTAAGTTATATTTTAAATAACTCAATTATAATATCTTTGAAGAGGTCCAAAAATATTATAATTGTGGGAATCATTTTATATAAATGATTTCAGTTATTTAAAATATTACGTGATTTAAATAGTGATGGAATCTTTAATTACTTTAATGGTTTTATTCTCTTAAATATTTTAAGTAAGACTCCATCATTTTATAAATGATGAAGGAATATTATTTTAAATAATATTCTATCTTAATTCCTCTTAGTGCTTTTAATTAAATAAACATTTACGTATTTTCAAATTAGTATTTAAGGGTCATCGTTAGATCATTTTATAGATCCCCAGACGTCGGGTTTTATGATAAAACCCCAGCCCCTCTCTCTCTCCCTCACTTTTCCCCAGCTCTCTCTCTCTCTCTCTCCTCCCTTTCGGCTTGCCCAGTACGCGACCCACACGTCCGGGTCCTCTAGCCCCAGCCCGGTGCAGCCATGCGTTGGTGAGCCTCACCGCCCCTCCCACCGGCCTCGTCTCATGCCGGCGAGTCTCCCCGTACCGGCCTCTTCCTCTCACGCTCTCTCCTCCTCTCCCTCCGCAGTGCACAGCCCGAACGAGCTTAATGGCCACTGTGCCATGCGCCATGCGCCGTCCTCCGGCCCCACCACTCCCACGACAGCCTCCTCTGCCATCGGCCACCCTCCTCCAGCAAGCTCGGCCCCCATCTCCCCGCCGGTAGCTTCTATGCACGAGCACAAGCTTACCCACGCACGGGTTCACTGTGCAGCCTTCTAGCGCCGCCGTACACGGCCACCAGACACCACCATGAGCCTTCCCTGGTCTCCCCCTTCCTCCTCCCTTAAACCCACGGCTAGATGCCCCCTCTTCCACCTCCTAGTGTCTCTCTCTCTCACACACGATTTTCCCCTCCTCCACCGCTGTACACTCTCCAGCACCCTCAGGCCACCACCGACCCATCCCAGCCACCCATGGCTCAAATCCACCACCCATGCTCCTTCACTCTCTCACACTCTCCCACGACCTCTCTCTCTCTCTCATGCATGGCCAATCCTCCTTCCACCACCGTGTCGCCACCACTGAGCCCCCATGGCTCCACCGGCAGCTTCCCTTAGCCTAGCCCTAAGCTTAAACCACCACTTTATGTGGTGGGTAGTCACTGCACATGACTGATCGTCACTGTACACAGCTAGATCCGCCGTGATACGCTCTTTGCCAACATCATAAGGCCACTATAGGCCCTTCCAAGACCACACCTAGCTATCCAAATGCCTAAGCAGTCACCGTACGCGGTGTAGCCACCCCGTATGTTCCTTTCGACATTATTGCTGTGACGCCTAGCGCGCAACGCACGGGTTATCCTGTCGATGGTATAACTCTCTATCCCTCGCTATTTACATTAAATGCTAATTAATTGGCTAGGTTGTGGACTGTGCAGTTAGTATTGTGGAGTAGCTGTGTAGTATGGTGGTGTGGACTGTGATGTGAAGTGTTGGGCGTAGTTGGGAAGTGTACTGTGTAGTGTTGTATGCTGTGCTGTGAAGTATGGCTGTAGTCCAAGGCGACCGGTGTCGCTATGTGATTGGCTTATGGCTGGGAATAAGTACGAAGTGGCTAGAAAGTATCAGAGTAGTGCAGTGGAAGTCTGACTGGGCAACGTCATGAAGTGATGTGGTCAATCATGTAGTTGTATTGTGATGAGCTATGATGTATGTGAGGTGACGTGACAAGGTCACGGTGTGGCTTGAGAACAGTCTCGAGCTATATGGCGTGACGTAAAGTGTAGTTATGCATGAAGTCCTATCGTGTCCAGTGTTGGGATGAACTGTCATGAGGTACGGCTAGCATGAAGAGTCGTGCTAGCCGGGTAAGAGAAGGTTGGTATCGGAGTATAGCGCTTGTCCATACAACCTGATGACCAATGTAAGGTATGTTCGTCTTAGGTGATAAAGGGGTAAGGTGCGTGTGTTATCTGGTTAGACACACGTACTTAACGGATTCACCATATGTAAGGGGTAATCTGTCCTAAGTATGGTTACACGACACTTAAGCCTCAGGGTTGGCTTAGAGCCGTGTGATGTGTATGGATGTTCATGAGGTTTAGAGTGAGCTAAAATACATGAAGGTAATGATGAGTGTATTGTCTAAGAATGAGATGCATGACTTAGTCGGTCTGAGTCATGCGTTGGAACGTGGTTAATAAGAAGAACAAGGCGAAGGTTGTAGTGTTTTAATCCTAAGGTGAATCATGGGTTCACCTTAATGAGTAAGCACTCGAAGTAGAACGTCAAGGTTAAAGGAAGTAGAGACCGTAATGGGTCTCCAAAGATTTTATCATATTAAAAGACATGAAAGAGTACGGGATAAAATGAGAGTGTTCTAAGTAAAGCATAGCTCTATTTCTAGTCAGTTGCTTATGCACTAGATAGAGAATGACGTTAAGGTTATGTGTATGCATGTAGGTTGCCATCTGACACGCACATAAATGGACTGCATGATATGAAAGTAGTATGGAGTCCAGAGGTAAGTATTATATTCATACTCTTCTAGAGTTTTCTAAAAGATACGAAAAAGAAAACGAAAAGTTTTTCCTTTTGGGAAATGAAGAAAGAAAATGCTCTCCCTTTCGAGGGGCAAACGTTTTACGAAAAAGAAGCAAAGCACAAATAACGTTTTTAAAGTATAAGTATGTACAGCCCTCCTTAGCAGTCCCTGCTTACGCACACCAAAGTATTAATTGTACGCATGTGAATGGATAACTATATGCTGTATCTATTATATGTATTTTCAAAGAAAAGTCATGGCACGAAAAGATATTTTTCGGGCTCTCGCCCCAAATAACGTTTTCTCACAAAATGAATGTTTTCTCATGAAATGACGTTTTCTCATGAAAGTATGAAATGAATGAAAGAAAAGAAAAGAATAAAAGCTCATGCCCATGAAAATGAATGAATGAAAGCCTAAGCTTTTTAGAGCTGACATGAATGAATGAAAGAATAAATGAAAGCAAGGAGCAAGGCATGTGGCATAAATAAATGTATGAAGCTACGTAACGGCCATATGAATGAAAAGGAGTATCCAAATGAATGAATGGGCAGATTGCAATGCCGGGTAGTAGTATCTGGTAGTGCACCCAGTGCTGCATCCCTGACGGAATGGGATTCCAACCCGTGGCCACAGGCGAATCCATTGGCCATAGGGCCGCTAACCTTAGCACGCAGTGTGTAATAGTGTGCATTGACCTATGAAAGTGAAAAGAAAAGAATATATGAATGCATGACATTCTTTAAGAAATGAAGGCAGTGACGGGGGAACATTTTAAAGAAAAAAAAAGCATGTTTAAAGATGAAAACTCCCGTCCACTGATATTTGCAAATGAAAGCATGTATGCATGTACGTATAGTATGTATGGAATGATGAATGCATGACTGAAAACCTACGTTACTTTATTTTAACGGTATGAAGTAATGCTTAGTGAGTATCTGACTCATTTTAGTTTTTAGTGTGTCCCTCCCCCCATAAGAACTGAATGAGCAGTACGCTTCAAGACTGACACGACCAAGGGGCAAGAGCACGAAGGTCTAGGCATGATGGTTTTAAATGTATGAAGGTCCTTTTTATTTTAAGATTTATATATTCCACTCTCTTAAACCGTAAACCTCTTTTATTCCAAAAGCACATTTTATTTTATAACATAGAGTCTTGCACCCTGAGAAGGACAGTAAAATGTTTTAAATCGGACGGTAATTCCCGTCGTCTTTTCTAAAATATTTTGTAAAAAGACTCACCTCAAGGACGAGCGTTACATATCCAAAGGTCCAGAGAGTTAGTTCTTGTCAACCAAAATCATCTCCCAATAATACAAGTATAATTTCCAAAGAATCCATAAACATAAATTTATCTATTTTAGCCAAACGTATATATAATCCCCTACAAGGTTATCCATGAAGTACTCCAACAAGATAAATTAATAAATCCACAAATTCTCCATAATAATATCAATCTCGCAATAAATCGGATCAACATAAGGAAAATATTTTCTAATAACTACAGTACCCTTAGGTACTCAATAAACAATCCGTAGCTAAACCCTGCCCATGCTTCCTAATCTTGATTCACAGCTGAATCTTCAAAATCATTTGAAAAATATTGTGGAGATAAGGGGTGAGTTTTCAACAACTCAATAAGTTGAGAACATATACTAGTATGTAAACCTAAGCTTTTTCACAGAGTTCAGAATGGAAAACAAAACACTTGAGTTTTAGAATGCAAAACCAAAACATGTTATCAATATATTAAAGCAATAGTTCAAAATTTTCCTATTCAAAAGTCCTTTGGCATAGTAAACCGAACGTCATCATCATATCATATTAGAAAAAAAAACTATGTTTTGCCTCCATGGTAGGGTTGTACTATCACCGGTAGCCAAACTAAGTAGAGACAAAAGTGAATCTTCCCCTTATCATTCTCAGAGCCCCGAGTGTGCACGCAAGAAAGATCATGTAGAAAACCACTTTGTTTCCAAAGTAGGTATACCAAGAGACATACAAGTTAGTACAAACCATAATAGAGGCCACAATTTTACACCCGTGGTAAGGTCAGGGCATAGCAGAGGAGAAGGATAACCAAATATAGAATCATAATGTCATGCCAAAGGTTTCAAATGCCACATCATATCAAAACAGAGTACTAAATATAATCATTTCAACTTCACAAAATCAAAATAGATTTAGAGCATCTTCACATAACATTCACAAATTTTCAAATTTCATAGTCACACTTTTTATACGACAGAAAACAGAATGAAAAAAGTTTGCTCATCTTACACTAGTCATGATAGAAAATACTTTCTCTCTTTTATATATATTTCATGAGTAATGCAGAATACATAATTGAGATTGTTTTCACATTTCATTTCAAAACAAATATGCATAGTTTTCACAAATCAACTCCTGTCCATTTTTTTATGCAAAATCTAACATAGAAACTCCACTTACCGGACTCTTGCAGCGTATTGTCTACCTTTTGGGATCATAATCTAGCTGTGTCACAACAACCTAAATCAAAAAATATTTTTTCATATGTTCATAACCCACACCAGCACATACCTAGCTAACAAACATTTCACCTTCTTAAGAATAGAATAGAAAAAGCTCATAACTAGTTAAGTACATAAAATAACCCACAAACAAACATATCCAACAACCAACCATCACCCATTTACTCCTTATACGAAAATCACCCAACCATTTCACAGACTATGCTATCACGCTATCATCACTAGCGCACAATACTACAGTAGCCACTCTCCACATGTTACACACAACCCAAACAACAACATCACAACCCAACCATCCCTCACGTCAACCCCGAACATCCAGAAAACTTACAACACGTCCAACGCAACCAGCCCAACACATTTGATCACACAACTAGCTATAAAACAACCTTGACAGCCAATATCAACTCAAATAGTAACATCAAACAACCAAAATTTTCACTTGTACATCACCAAAGGCCCACCATCATGACAAGTCCAACATAACCAGCCCACACATATCATCCCATGCAAACACGAAATCAACCCAAATAGTCAACATATAAACCCAAATACAGCCAAAATATAACTCAAAACAACCATGTAACTCCACCTACACAGCCTCATCAATCTGCGTAGTCTCCTTATACATACCACTATCCACTTCACACAACCACAAGACTCCTAACACAATAACTCAACCAGAAAATCACAACCAGTATGTTTTTTTTTACTTTACGACCAGTAAGTTCTATCATATAAATATAATTCATTAAAAGTTTCTACCAATCATAATTTATTCATAACGTACATGTAACTGTGCAATCGAGCCTATTACACTGAAGTATCATACCGAATGTCATGAAGGGACCAGTGAAATGAGTGAGCGGAGAAACTCTGTCGAGGGATGTAAATACTGCCCTATGAGCACAGTGGCTAAAATGGAGCATTGATGAGGGTGCACCCACAGAATTGTCTACAATACAAACCAAAAGAAGTTTACAACCAACTAAAAATAGATAAACAATGGAGAGAAATAGAACAAAGAGCGTGAGAATGGTGGATTTACCATTGTGGTCGTGTGCGACGATGTGCTATGGTTGGACTCTTTATGGCAGTAACCAAGGGAAATTTACCTAACCAAGACCTACTGAAGTAGTGATTTAAGAGAGAGAGTGACGGTTGGATAGAGAGAAAATAAATTAGGGTGTTGAGCAGTTGCTTATAGATGCGACGAGGGAGAACGATGGTGGCATTGAATAGCAGCGCACGTAAAGGAACTGTGGGAAGTGACAAGTGACAAGTGGTGTGAGCAAAGCTTTGAATACCTTTTCGGTGGGCGTTTCGGTCAAGGCACTGGAACGAAATATTTCGGTACCGATATCGTTTCATGTACCGTTTCGGAATAGTATATACATGGATAAATTATATATATATATACACACAAACCCTACTCCAAAATAATAATAAAATAAGTCATAAAACAAGCAATATTTCTCAATACAAGTCTTAAATTTTAACAACACATATACTTGTAAAACTAAATAAGTTCTCAATCCAACTATTAAAATAAAATCACTCATCTTCATTAAAAAACCAATAAGGATCAACATTCGAAATGTTATTCAAGATATTTTCATCAACGTCACCATCATTATCACTGTCTTCCAAATTTAGTGAGCTTAATGGCTTCTCAATACTTGCCCAATCCAAGTCTTCTCCATCAATTAGCTCAGAGTCTTCACCCACCCATTCTTCCATCAAGTTAATGTTTCAAGGTTGATTGGATCAAAGCATCTCTACCTTTTTTTATGTTCCTATCAAAATAAATGTCAAACATAAGTGAAAATGTTACATATGTTTTAACAGTGAAAAACATTTGTATTGAAAAAATTTACCTCTTTCCCAGCTTCAAGTTATAACGAACAAATACTAAATCATTCAAATGTTTATGCTCTAATCTATTTCTCTTCTTCGAATGAATAAACTCAAATGTGCTCCAATTTCTTTCACACCCAGTTGCACTACAACATTGACTTAGTACTCGAACTGCAAAATTGTGAAGCTTTGGAACCTCGTGACCAAAATTAGTACACCATGCAACTATAACAATAGTGCAATTATAAATTATAAATTAAATAAAAAAAAAATAAAGTACAAATTCACACTATTTAACAAATGATATTGATAAATGATAATACCTGGATTAATTTTGTCACGTTGGCGGATTGCTAAAGAATGTCCAAAATCGGCTTCTGCATTCTTATACAATTCAAGTTCTTCAATGAGCTTGTCTTGATTATCGAGATCAAGTTCCATCCTCATAACACAAGTCATAAACCCTCTTGCAACATCATTTTTATTTTTAAAGCAACGGTTATAATAAATTGCAGGGTTAAGAAAACAACCCACCGTATATAATGGACTGTGAAACTGCTTATCCCACCCAGCATCAATGATCCTGATGAATGGACTGAATACAGTATCTTTGTTATTGCATCTCGTCTTTATGTTCTCTTTGGCTCTTTCCATTGCATCATACAAGTATCCCATTGCAAGCTTCTCTTCCTCGTCGACAAGTTGTAGAACTCAAATAGAAGGCTCACTAACTTTCATAATAAATTGACATTGAGCTTAAAACTCTCTATCTTCTAGAACAATATTGGCTATCTCCTTCCCTACGTTGCTTTTAAAATGACTTGATGCAATCCATTTATCACAAGTAAACATTTGTTTGAACTCTTTCTTAAACAAAAGTAAGTATTGGATGCTTAAAAAATTTGTCGCAAACCTTGTGACTGTAGGACAACATAAATCACAACCTTTGGTGAAGTCTTTTCTCATCAAAGCCAAAACCCAAGCATGGTTTTAGATGACCTTCATTATCTTTCTTGCCTTTTTTCTAGTTTCATCAATAATAGGAAAATACCTAGGATCAGAAAAATTCTCCAACATTAAGTCTATACAATGAGCTGCACAAGGGGACCAGTAGAAAGAGCCATACTTCTACTGTAACTTTTTTCCTGCAGCTTTATAACTTGCATCATTGTTCGTTATGAATTGCACAAGATTCTCAACTCCAACTTCTTGAACTACTTCATCAAAGGTGTTAAATAATATTTCAGAATCTTTTCTAAGGCCTGATGTATCAATAGACTTCAAGAACATTGTACCTTTTGGGCAATAGACTAGAAAGTTGATTATTGGTTGCTGCCTCTAGTTTGTCCAACCATCTGCCATTAGTGAACAACTAGTCTCCTTCCAAATATTTTTAATTTTTTGCAGATAATTCTGAACCTCATTCATAGAATTCTTTAACAAATTTCATCTCAACTCATATAAAGAAGGACCCTTGAATCCTAGCCCGATGGAAGCAATGACTTCTATAGCTGGTTGATAAAAGTTGGATTGAGTTGCATTAACAGGTAGATTAGCATCATACCACCAGTGTGCTATAGCCATCTTTGCATTGTCAATCATCTCCTTTGAACACATAGCACTCTTAATGGAAGGTTGAAACCCAGGAGTTGTTCTTGGGGTAAAAAATCTACTCAATCCCTTCACTGACTTTTCACTTCCACATTCTTTTTCCTTCCCTTTACTTTTTGAATTCTGATAGCATCCCTCAATATTATCATCAATATCATTATCATCAAATGTTAAATCTATATGGCCTCCAATCTCTGAGCTTATTTTTCTTTTCTTTTCTTTACTTTTTTTCATTTCATTAAGCAGCTCCTTCATTTGCCATCTTAGATCATCAGAAACCTTTTTACATGCTTCTACATTATCTGGAATCCTAGTTAGATGATACTTCAACCGAGTGATTCCGCTATCTCTAATTAGTTTATTATAGTAGACACATTCAGTATTATTTCTTGCCCCTGGCACTACACGTGCATGGGCCCATGCTGGATCTTCTGATCTCGCAGGAGCAAGTGTTGTAGATGTAGCACCGGTTGATTGACAACTAGACATTTTTATACTCCTATATAATAATTCATAATTCAACACTTATTCAAATTCAAATTCAAGTGTTCAACACTTAACAGATGCATGTAAAAGTCAAATGGTAAAACTATTGTTGATGAGTAGAATCTCTTTTTTGGGAAAGTTTTTTGAGAACTTCATAATTCAGATTGTTAAGCAAGCAAGAAAAAGAACTATAATATTATGGCGTAAAAAACTATAAAATAAAATTATTCATAAATATCGGAAAGGAAAAGAGCTTTTGCCTTTTTGACCTTAAAAAGCTTTGTGATTAATTCCAGTACCTGAAAATGGATTTTCTTCTCAAAGTGATGGATAAAAAAAGACAGAAAAAAGCATCATTCAGGGAAAAAAAAAACATTTACATAATTTATCACCAAAATGTTCAATCTTCCCAACTATAATTTGAAGTTTCAAAACTATAATAATTAGAGTAACGATGCTCGTTGGATATGGGTTTTGCATATACAAATTACAAGTTCCATGCAAGCTCTTTAAAAAAAGTGAGACTCATATTTTCAAATATCTTTTCTAAGAACATAATCGTAGGACTTATCAAATGAATTCAAAGAATCAAAAATCAAAACACGAATTAATCCATTGGTCAATTTCTCCCAGTGGCATTTCGAAAATCAGAGTCCAGACATAGGAAATAATCAACAGAGGAATGAAACAAAAATTAGAGGAATATGAAAATATACAAAAATGCATACCTTCAGGAAAATCTGAAAATAATAAACTTGAGTTGCAACTTGCTGGTGCGCGCAGGCCAAAAGATAAAATGAAGATGAAAAGAAGTTGAAGTTTGAAGAAGAAAAGAAAAGAAATGAAGAAAAGAGCTTGAAGTGTGAAGTTTAGGTGTTGTCTACGAGCTCCAGGGAAAAGTCCAGACCAAAGAAGAAAGAAATGAAAAAAATCCTAAGGCCTAAAGACTAAATGTCATAAATGCCCCTTACTTTTACTCAAATTAAAAAAATGCCATAAGCACATATATTCACTCAGAATTTCGGATTTAGTACAGGCCGAAATGTCCATTTCGGTCAAAATCTGGCATATCGGCCGAAACACCCCGGTACGGCCGAAATTTAGTTCGTTAAGAAACAACAGACTTACCTGTACTGGCTATGCTGTGGAAACGAAATATTTCAGCCGTACCACCAAATTCAAAAGCTTGGGTGTGAGTGGAGGGGAAATGGGAGAGAGTTTATCGTCACTCAATACTGTTCTGGTGAGGAGGCTCAATGGTGACAAAATTCAGGAACCCATAAAATTGCAGCACCAACGACGACCAAGAAAACACGTAGAAGAGGGAGAGTTTGAGAATTGGTCTGTTGAGAGAGGTTTTGATGTGAGAAAAAGAATAGAAAATTGGAAAGACGTGGGGAGGGTGGGTTGTATCGGGGAGGAGGACTAATGGGGGAGGGAATATAAGGGAAGAAGAAAAACTAAAGGGGAAGGAGAGACATACTGAAATGGCATCATTTTAGCCACCATGGCTGGGCTCTTCGTGGGCATGGGTGTGGGATTTATAGTTATGATGTAGGAATGGTGGACTTCTATGCTTAATGGAAGAAGAGCATTCCTTTATATTGGTGGAAGAAGGGGTTCTATATGAAAAGAATAATAAGGGAGATAGAAGCTTGGTAGGGAGAGTCTTTTCAAAGGTGTGGAAAGTAAGCAAACTAGCCTCTTTCCAGGAGCTAAGAACTAATGTTTTCGTGATGACTTTCGCCACCCAAGCTGATAAACAGAAAGTTTTAGCATGAGAAGTCTTGGTTGTTTGACAAGAACCTGATTTTCCTCAACCTTTTTTATGGTTTTACCCAACCACATAAGATGAATTTTGCACAGGAGATGTTTAGGGTCCAATGCACAATTTACTATTGGCATGCATGAATAAAGATTATGGGGAACAAATTCGTGGCACTATCAGTAGGGTAATCAACATTGATGTCCAAGCAAATGGTTGTGGATGGGGTAATTTCCTTTGGGTTCAAATTGAATTGAATTTGACAAAAACAATTGCGGGAGGGAGGAAAATTACGATGCAAGGGAATTGGTTGTGGGTTCCTTTAAAGTATGAAATGTTGCCTCACATTTGTTTTGCATGTGTCTAACTCATCCATAATCCTCTGGGATGCCCAATAAGAGATAGGTCGAAACATGTTCAGTCTGTTGTTGATGCCATCAAGGGTTGGCTTTGGGCTGATCCCAATTTACGAAGGAGAAGTGGAGTGATAACTAAGGCACATGAGTAAAGAAAATTCAAAGAAGTTTAGAAAGATGATAGTTGGGGTCACTAGGAAAGTGACTAGCTTTCTGACCCCAGCATCAGGCTGTTGAATTGTTACAATTCTAGAAAGTGGATAAGGAGTTGGAAGTGACAATAATAAATGAGATAATTATGAGATGGGGGAGAAGGAAAGGAAATAGTAGATTGTGTAGATGCAAATGAAGACCAAGGTCAACAATAGGTCAGTGAGATCTATAACAAAGAATATTTCCTGTTGATAGGGGAGGATATCCATAATGAGCATAGAAATGGAAACGGGAAAAAAGGGGACAAGTGGAAATGGAAATGATTACCTGGCTGTCTTGGGCTTAAATAATGAAGGGCCAATTAAAGGGCTAAATTGAAGATGAGAGCTCGTGAAAAGGTAAATTTATTAGATGTTGCATTTTGATTCAAATTCTAAACATCATTTAATAGATGAAGATATTGGGGAGTTACCTTTGGTGTTGGTGAAAAAAAGAGCAAGAAATGGAAATTATGGAGAGTATGTTTCAAAGGACAGTGATTTGGCAGAGGCTCTTATTAGCCCCACCAATCACAATGAAAATTTTAAATTAGAACTGTGGAGTGCTTTGGAATTCTTGGACAGTTCAGGACCTTTGCTTGTTAGTGAAGAAAAAGAAGCCTACTTTAGTCTTTATCATGGAGACTAAGCTCAAAGTTGGAAGGTTTAACAATTTGAAGAGAAGATTGAGTTATGAAAACTGTTTTGTTGTGGAACTAGTTGGAAAGGGAGTGCTTTTGCCCTATTTTGGGATATGGATTTGATGGTGGAAATTCACAATTACTCTCAGATGGGTAGGATAAGAGAGGAAAACCATATGGCAAATTTTAGAGAGCCATTGGAGGCTGTTGAGTTACATGATAATGGTTGTAGAGGGGATAAATCACTTGGAGTAACAAACATGAAATGAAACATTTACGAAAGAACAACTTGATAGGGCAGTGGCCAACTAAAACTGGACTTAATTGAATTTAGAAAGGTATCTAGAGGATATGGAAACAAGGTTTTTCTGATCATAGACATATAATCCTCGTTTGCAATAAGTCCAAGCCAAGATTTGACAATGATAATAAAGCTTTCTAGTATGAAGCATGTTGGGCTCTTGAAGCGAAATGTTAGTGAGTTACAGGGTAGAATGGAGTAAGAGTTTAGCAAGCTTGGAACCAACTTTTAATGTGCAAAATCTATTCAAGCAATGCAGTGGTGCTTTGATAAGGTGGAGTAAGCAATGTGCAAAGGATATGGGGAAGGAAATCAAAGAAAATACTGAATGCCTAAAAAATTTGCAAGTTGAATAAGGGAGTCATAACACAGAGGAAATTAGGAGAATCTAGGGGGAGTTGGGTCATACGTTTTAACAAGAAGACTTGAAATGGAGACAAAGGGCAAAGAAGAACTGGTACCAGTTTTTAGATAGAGATACTAATTGTTTTCATGCATGTGCTAATGAGAGGAAGAGGAACAGTTAAATCAAGAAAATATGTGACCCTCGTAGCAGATCTTTTAAAGAACCAAATGAGATAGAGAAGGCTTTCAAGTCTATTTTTGAGGCATTGTTCACTTATTATGTGCCTTCAGCAGAAGACATTTCTAAATGCCTAAGAAATGTGGAACTAAAAGTGACAGCCATGATCAATGATAATCTTTCACAAAGTTTTACCAGATTAGAAGTTGAGGTACCAATACAAAATATGGCTCCTTTAAAATCACTAGGGCCAAATGGATCTGGAGCATGCTTCTATAAGAACCAACGGGGCATTGTTGGAGATGAGGTGTGCAATGCAATTCTAAATTTCTTGAATGGTACTTTTTCTCATTCTCTTAGCTATATATAAATTGCTTTAATCCCAAAAGTGAAAGATCCTAAGCTTGTTAGTGATTTTAGACCAATTACTTTTTGTAATGTATTGTATAAGATCATATCCAAAGTGCTTTTATTTCTAGGAGGCTTATAACGGATAATATTGTGGTGGCATATGAATCTCTCCACGCATTGAAGACAAAATATAGTGGAATTACCTAGAGACAATTTTGAGGAAGTTGAGATTCAATGGAAAGTTGATTCACTTGTTAATGAGCTATGTAACTTCTGTCTCATACTCAATGGTGGTCAATGGTAACCCAGGAGAAAGGATCTTTCCCTCAAGGGCTTGAGATAGGGAGATCCTCTCTCTTCTTATTTGTTCATCCCTTGTGCTGAAGGGTTAAATTCTACACTTAATCATGCTAACCAGAGACTAGATACCGGAGGAGTCTCAATGGCAAGGGGAGGCATTAGAATTAAACATTTGTTGTTTGATGATTGTGTTATTTCATAGAGCTAAGAAGGAAGAATGGGCCAAGCCACAAGATATCCTTTACAAGTATGAAATAGCTTCTTGTCATGTTATAAAAAAAAAAAACAATGATTAAACATCCATTTTCTTCAGTTCAAATACTTGTGCAATTGACAAAAAGAAGATCTTAAGAGTAGCAAGAGAAATTTTGTGTTGTAGCTATGAAAAGTACCTAGGGCTTCCAACCATGGTGGGAAAATTAGAATACAATTCTCTTAGATGTGTAAAGGAGCGAGTGTGGCAAAAGATAGGCAATTGGCGGAACAATTTCTTGTCTTAGGTAGGGAAGGAGATCCTCATTAAGAAGAAGGTGAGCATATCTGCAATATCCCTTTTAGCAGGTTGGGAGTTGAGTATAAATTAATCTAGGGGTACACTAAAGATGGCCTTTTCATAGTTAGGAGTGCATGCCATGTTAAAAACTGTTAAGGACAGAAAATGAAATTGAGAAGAAATTGATTCTCATTGATTGAACTTACAAAGGTCATATATATATACACATCTCAAGAAAAGTAGAAAAGTAAAGAACTAATGTAAAGTTAGCTTCTGATTATCTACATAATCAATTCAGAACTTTTATGGGCAGTATGGTCGAGCCAGCTTTATGCATCATGTCCCTCATACTTCTTTGTGTGTAGCCATGTATTTCCTTAGCTGAGGTTCCTCTTTTTTGTGCCATTTCTTTTCTTCTTTTTGCTGCTACTACTATCTTTTTCTTTTCTTGTACTGCAGCATGCTTTATCAGCTTTATTCATCTCTTGAGTGCTGCAGTGTATTTCAGGTTTGCTTTGGCTGCTGTCCTTGTGTAGAACTAGATTGCATTTTGTTTTGTCACATTGCATTCTATAAGACTCCCCCTCAAGATGGGCATAGATATTAGCAACACCCATCTTAGATAATAAGAACTGAAATGTAGAAGTTGGCAAGGCCTTAGTGAATATATCTGCCAACTGAAATCTTGAAGACACATGCATTGGTGTGATAATACCAGCCAAGACTTTTTCTCTAACAAAATAACAATCTAGTTCTATATGTTTGGTTCTTTTATAAAAAATTGGATTCTTTGTAATGTGGATGGCTGCCTAGTTATCGCATAAAAGGGAAGCAGATTGTGCATGGTCAACATTAAATTCCTTTAGCAAACCGAGAAGTCACATGATCTCATAACTTGTAGATGTTAGTGCCCTATATTCTGCCTCAGCTGAAGATCTAGAAACTATTGCTTGCTTCTTCGATTTCCAGCTTATCAGTGAGTCTCCAATGAATATACAGAACCATGTGACAGATCTCCTTGTTTCGGGGCAGGCAGCCCAATCAGAATCACTATAGGCCCTTAGATGTAAAGCTGATTTGGATGACAAGAAAATGCCTTGACCTATGGATCCTTTGAGGTACTTGAGAATCCTATAGGCTAAGTGCAAATGAGATTGTGAGGGTCTATCCATGAATTGGTTTAGAACACTTACAACATAGGTGATATCGGGTCTGGTGATGGTTAAGTAAATTAACCTTCCAATGAGTCTTCTAAAAGCTGTAGGATCTTGGAGGATTTCTTCTGTGGTGTGGCTCAATTTATAGTTTAGTTCAATAGGTGTGGAAACTATCTTTGTGCCAAGTAGACTTGAATCCTCTAATATCTTGAGGGTATACTTCCTTTGACAAAGGTTAATTCCAAGTGAGGACCTAGCAACTTCCAATCCTAGGAAATACTTGAGGGGTCCAAGGTCCTTAATTTTGAACTTGCTCTGAAGGTAAGATTTGAGTGAATCAACCTCTTCTTGAGAGTTACTTCCAACAATGATGTCATCCACATAGACTAAGAGTGCTATAAATCCATTGGGACTGCCCTTAGTGAATAAAGAGTAATCAGATTTTGATTGGTGAAATCCAATGGCAGTGAGTGAATTTGAAAACTTTGAGAACCATTGCCTAGATGCTTGCTTAAGTCCATAGAGAGACTTATTTAATTTGCATACCAAGTTCTCCCCCTCAATCTGCTTACCCTTGCTGTGATAACCTGGAGGTAATTGCATATAAATGTCATCGTCAAGGTCTCCATGTAGAAAGGCATTGTGAACATCCATTTAAGTGAGGGACCAGTTTTTAATGGCTACTATGGCAAGGAAAACTCGAACTGTGGTGAGCTTTGCAATTGGACTAAAGGTCTCTTGGAAGTCAAAGCCTTCTTTTTTAGTATAGCCTTTGGCCACAAGTCTAGTTTTGTGCCTTTCAAAAGATCCATCTGATTTCAGCTTGGTCTTATAAACATATCTACAACCAATTGCAGTTTTGTTGGGGGGTAAGGTGGTAACAGTCCATGTGTTGTTTTCTTCTAGAGCATCAAGTTCAACTTTCATGGCACCTTGCCAATGCTTAAATCTGACAGCTTCATTATAGGATTGGGGTTCATGGAGTAAGGAAAGTGAAACAGAAAATGACTGGTGAGAAGGAGAGAGATTTTTGTAAGTTATGTAATCATGAAGGGGATGGATTGTGGAGGAGGGAAGGAAGAGTTGAGATGCTGCAAGCTAGCAATGATATTGATGAAGATAAGCAAGCTAATTCTTGTTTATGGTGGACCTTCGAAAAGGGAAAGGGTCAGGATGAGGTGAGGGTGCAGTAGGTGAGGGAAGGGTGGAGGGGTCAGTTGGTGAAGAAGGTTCTTCATTATCTGGTGAGGATGGCTCTTCATCAGGATGTGATTGAGTGAGAGTTTGAGAGGTTTGGGGAAAGGAGAAGATGTCATCTAGTGGTGCAGGAGGAAGGACCAGATTATTTGGGAAGGAGGACAGGTCATTTTCTGAAGGGGAACCAGATTTGAAAGGGAAAATAGATTCATGAAAAATAACATTTCAAGAGATGAAGGTAGAGTGAGTGTCAATGTCATACAGCTTATAACCTTTGACATTAGCAGGATATCCTAAGAAAATGCAAGGTTTAGCTCTATGTTCAAATTTGGTTCTGTTGTATTTGAGAGTGCTAGCATAAGATAGACAACCAAAACCCTAAGGTGAGAATATGAAGGTGGTGATGAGAAAAGCATCTCATATGGGGACTTATTAGAGAGGAGAGGTGTGGGATTCTGTTAATGATATAAGCTGCTGTTAAGATAGCATCTCCCCAAAATTGGATTGACAATGATGCTTGAAAAAGAAGAGCTCGGGCCACATTCAAGAGATGTTGGTGTTTTCTCTCAACAACACCATTTTGTTGAGGGGTATACACACATGAGGTTTGATGGATGATGCCATATTTTTTGTAAAAATCAGTCATAGCAAATTCAAGTCCATTGTCAGTTCTGATTTGCTTAATGTTTTTGTCGAATTGGGTTTGTTTGAGATGAAAGAAAGATTGTAGGAGAGATCTTGTGTCTGATTTTAGTCTCATTAGGAAAACCCAAGTAACTCTAGAATAATCATCCACAATGGTTAGAAAATAATTAAATCCTTGAAAGGAAGCATGGGAGTATGGACCCCATATATCACAATGGATTAAATCAAAAGGAAATGAACTGCTTGAAACACTTGAAGGAAATGAAAGTTGTTTTTGTTTAGCCAAATGACAAACTGTACAATGAGATTTATCTTTGGACTTTACATTAGGTACATTAGAATGAATTGAATCCATTCTTTGAGAGGATAAATGTCCTAATCTGCAGTGCCATAAGTCAAAATCTTGATGTACAACAGCTTGGTTGACTCGAGTTAGACTAGATGGGCTTGAAGATGGAATATTGATGTTGTTTGGTGGTGAAGACAACAGGTAATAGAGGCCAGCATGGACTTTAGCAAGTCCAATCATCATCCATGAAGAGAGGACCTGAATGAAACAAAGATTATTTAAGAAAAAAAGACAAGTGTCTGGCCTTTGAGTAAGTTTACTGACTAAGATGAGATTGAAAGCAAAAGAAGGGATGAGTAAGTTTACTGACTAAGATGAGATTGAAAGCAAAAGCGGGGACACACAGGACATAAGTGAGAAGAAGAGAGTCTGAAAGTTTAACAGTGCCCATGTGTGTCACTTGAGCTTTTATACCATTTCGAAGTTGTACAAAAGCTTGAATGCAGCAGGAAGAATTAGTAAAAAAGGAGGTGGAGCACACCATGTGATCAGTGGCTCCTGTGTCCATGATCCATGGTGTGTTATGAAAGGTATCATGCTGATCTTGTGAAAGAGCAGTGAGTTTATCATGACATGTGACATTGAAAAGAGAGGGGTTATAAGTGATGCTAGGATTGGAAAAATAGTGATGATTACCTGCTAGATTGGAGTGAGATGTTGCTGAAGGCGTAGGTTCTGAAATAATTGGTGAGGGCTGCACAGGTGGTGGCAAGAGTGGTTTATTGTGTCCCAGGGTCAGCTGAGGGAATTGAGCATTGACAAGAGCCACGAGGTGTTGTGCTTGTGCTTGAGAAAGGGTTAACTGAGAAGTGCTTGGTGCAGGAAATGCATGACTTGCAGCAACAATTTGATCCACAATGGAACCATCAAGAGCAACTTGGTTTGCAGAGTGAGTAGCAGGTTTTCCAAAACCATTTCCAAACTTAGATTTGGTAAATTTGAAAGTGGGTAGAAATCCTATTAATTTGTAGCATTTCTCCTTCGTGTGTCCCATTTTCCCACAATGTCCACAAACCAAATCTATTTTCTCCTTTTTCTTCGAGAAATTTTGATAAGCAAGCGAGGCAGATGATTCTGAGGTAGGAACAACTATGTTTCTTGCTTGTCTTTGCCTTTCTTCTTGTAAAATAAGTGAAAAGGTCTTATCTAAAGAAGGCAAGGGGCTCAACAAGATAATTTACCCTCTAACAGCATCATAGATATCATTTAAACCCATTAAAAATTTGAAAACATAGTCCCTTTGCTGAACTTCACTAACATTCTTTAAAGCATCACATGTACATAAACCACAAGTGCAACAGGGAAGTGGTCTATAGCTATGCAGCTCTTCCCAAATGGCATTCAGTTGGGTGAAGTAGTCACTTACAGAAAGATGCCCTTAAACTATGCCACTGAGTTTGTGTTGAAGTTGATATATCCTAGCTTCATCAGGCTGTGCAAAACGCTCTTTGAGTTTATCCCATACCTGTTTAGCTAAACTCATAAAGAACACAATAGATGCTATGTCCTTGGAAACTGAATTTAAAATCCAAGCAAGCAGGATATTGTTGCATCGTAACCAAGATACATAAGAAGCATTTGCAAGATCAGGAGTGGGGATGGTGCCATCCAGGAATCCTGACTTATTCATGATTGAAATGGAGAGTAGAAAAGATCTGCTCCAAGAAATGTATCAAGGATGGTGAAACAATGACAGTGTTTGCATTGTCACTGTGATGCAAGAAATAAGGGCTATTTGGATCTTTTTTAGAAGAAGAAGATGAGGAAGATGAGGAGGCCAGGCCATAGGTTCAATGAAAGATGATTAAAATAGAGAAGGTATTTGCAGGAAATTACTCCTGCTCTGATACCATGTTAAAAACTGTTAAGGACAGAAAATGAAATTGAGAAGAAACTGATTCTCATTGATTGAACTTTCGATTATACAAAGGTCATAAATATGTACACATCTCAAGAAAAGTATAAAAGTAAAGAACTACTGTAAAGTTAGCTTCTGATTATCTACATAATCAATTCAAAACTTTTATGGGCAGTATGGTCGAGCCAACTTTATGCATCATGTCCCTCATACTTCTTTGTGTGTAGCCATGTATTTCCTTAGCTGAGGTTCCTCTTTTCTGTGCCATTTCTTTTCTTCTTTTTGCTGTTGCTGCTATCTTTTTCTTTTCTTGTACTATAGCATGCTTTATCAGCTTTATTCATCTCTTGAGTGCTGCAGTGTATTTCAGGTATGCCTTGGCTGCTGTCCTTGTGTAGAATTAGATTGCATTTTGTTTTGTCACATTGCATTCTGGAAGATGCTATGTGGACAAAACGGAAAAAGGGGATTTGTAATACCCATACCAACAGAGGTGCCAAACCGCATTATTTAGGTATGTAATTTCTCCTTACTTTCAGTTTTCGGCTCCTTTCCATTGTTTTCCCCCACTCCCACGTCTAGATCTCTCTTCCCCATCATCTCCCGATTTTTCTCTTGATATTGTAACTTCCAAAACGTCAAACTGGAAACCGCTAGTCTGCTCACACATATATGTAGAGATGATCCCTCCGTTACACGCTTGCCGACTTCCATTCTCCTTGTCCAGCAACCAACTACATGCTCTTCCCTCATTCGCCAACCCAATGACAAAGCCACTGCATCACCTGAATCATCGTGCTCTCTCTCTCTCTCTCTCTCTCTTGCTCATCTCCTTCTCTCTACGCACAGTAGTTCACCCAAGCTCAATAGCAACTCTATCACTCCATCATGTGATAGTCATTGTCAGCCGCTGCTCACCTAATTGCAGCACCAACCTTCACCACCGTAACTCGCCACCCTGAAGCCAAGCCAGCCATCATTGCTGCTCCTCTCTCATATGACCACCAAAGCCACTACCTAGCCTAAGCGTCGGTTGCACCACCACCTCTGTTTTTCTAACTCAAAACAGAGATTTTTATCGCCGAACCACCACACGTTGCCAGTCACTCCAAGCTATCGCCACCTGCACTGAAAGGGGGCTGCCAGACACCCCAAGCCACCCAGCCCGTAGCAACCCCTCACGATGAGTCCCTCTCTTGACTTACTCTCTTCTCCTCTCCGCCCTCTCTCTCACTCATCTCTCTTGTACTCAACCGCTCAGAGTCGGCAGCTTTGCTGCACCGCCCTCAGCCAACTGCAGCAGCGCTAGCACGATTGTTCTAGCTCAGCCTAGTCGCGCCGTGCCTCCTCGGTTTCTACTCAGTTGCCTCTGTCGCTGCACCTCATTTTATCTGTTTTCATGTGTTTGCTTTAGGACTTAAAAATGTTTATAAGCATCAGTTTACCTAGTAGAAGATGATTATTACCATTATCCCTTTTGATCATGTTTTCAAATGATAAAGTATTACAGAAGCAATTGTATATTCGGTCTACTAAATAAATAAAATTATGTTATTACCTTTGAGCTACAAGTTGCATTATTGTGTTTTAAACTTTTAATATGTGTTAGTAAACTCTAAGTTACCTATTTTTACATATATTATTTTCATAAGTTAAATTGATGTTAAGTAAGGTTTTCTTTCAAAAGTAAGCGATAATGTTGTAATTTTATTATGATCTAGTTTATTAAATAATTATTGTTGTATATCTTAAAAAGAAATTTTTGGTATAATTATGTTATCTAGTATTAAATTTGATAGTTTGATTTTTCAATAGTAAGTTAGTTAGAATTTAATACTTTAGTCAGAGATTAAATTTATGATATTTTAGGGTTTCGAGAAATTTAGATTTTTAGGAAAATAGGTTACTTAGCGTTTCAACTGTAAGTATTGAAAAATTGTGTTAATTTCGGATATTTATGGAAATTATATGATTATTTTTATAGGCAACGATTGTTTTTCATTTAGTACTGTTGTGGAGAAATTTTGAAAAGCTAAAAAGTCCAAATAAGCAGGGTTCCTATGCAAGGCTTTATATGAATTATTGAGACTGAGATTGACTTTCTGAAAACTTTGCATATTTTGTGATAAAATGAGAACTTGGGAAAAACCAACCTCGGTCACTTATTTGCATTGCTCATGAAATCTGTACAAAAAAGGGAAAATATTTTTTGACATGCATTGTGTAGATATGAGTTAAATTTTGTCATGTTGTCTCTGAAATATGAAAAAGAGCGATATTGAGAATCTGAAAAATTGTGCATTGATTTAGAAAGATGTTCCAACTTTTGTTTCCAGTATGTGAGGATGATCTGATTATGTTTTGGTACTCTGTTTTGTTTTAATAAGGCATCTGAAAACCTTTGGCATGCTGTACTATTTTGTATCTGACTTTATCTCTGCTCTGCTCTGTTATGCTTTGTTTGGGTTGGTACCAACTTCTTTGTCTCTGAGTGCACTTTTTATGTAGTCTTTCCTGTGTTCACACTCGGGGCTCTGAGAGTAGTAACAAGAAAAAGATTTCACCTCTGTCTCTGCTTGTTTTGGCCATTGGGGATAGCACAACCCTACCACGGGGGTGAAACATGATCTCTACTCTGAGATGCTCTGTTTTAATGTGATGATGATGTTCAGGTTATGTTATACCAAAGTACTCTAGGTTTTATGTGACTTAAAATCATCGCTCTGTTAAGTTTGAAAAACATATTTTGTTCTGCTTGATAGCTTTGGAAAAGGTTTTTGTTTTGCATACTGTACTTTGTAAATGCTCATGTTTGTATGCTAGTATATGTCCTCTGCTTATTGAGTTGTTGATAGCTCACCCCTTATCTCCAAAACATTTTTCAGATATTTTGGATACTTCAACAGAAATTCAAAAATAGGAAGTATGGGTAAGCTATGTGAGCATAGTGTATTAAATACAAAGAGGGTACTTGATGTTGGGGAATTTTATTGAATAGTTTCATTTTACTCTGTTGACTTCATACTTTGGAAAGTTGGCTTTTATTTTGAGACTTTGTCGTATTCTTAGTTAATTATTTTGGAGTAGATGGTTTAAAACAACGAGGTCTATGAGTGATTGAGGAATTGGAGTTTATATTTATACAATGAAATATGATTTTAAGTGTTAAGAGGTAACTCTTCGATCCATCCAGGACCGAGGTGTTACAGAATTAAAGGGAGAAAATTTTGAGGAGAATTCAAGAGAAGGAAGTTGGAGGAACACATGGGATCAGTTGAATGTTACTATTTTTTTTTTTTAAAGAAGAGCCGGTAGCCACCCACATAGCAGTTCCGTCCCAAGTTTATTAATCAACCCTCACGTATAGCGGAGGAAAACCGTAGTTACAAAATAAATCATAAAACTAAATCAAAATTATATAAGTAAATATGGAAGACCCCAATAGTCCGTCCGCAACAAACCTCTAAGAATCTCACTCCCAATATCAGAAGCAAAAAGATACTTACACCGATTAGACGCACCTTCTTTTGCAAGATAATCTGCAACTATATTAGCCTCCCTATAAATATGATGAATGGAACAAATTAACTCAGAAAACAACCTCTGTATATCCTCCCAATAATCCCACAAATACCATAAGTTACACTTGCCATCTACAACCCATCTCACAATAACTTCAGAATCTGACTCCACCTCTATATCTCGAATACCCAATTGTTGAGCCAATTTTAAACTATCCAATAGAGCTCTTCCTTCAGCCACATTGTTGGAAACCAACCCATAATGATTTGCAAAGCCCGCAATTAAACGCCCTTCATGATCTCTAATCACACCTCCTCCACCCCCAAAACCAGGATTTCCAAGTGAGCTACCATCAACATTGAGTTTATACTTACCTCTACACGGTTTCTTCCAAGCCACAGCTCTCAACTTTTTACTAACAACCTGAGCAATGAGGCAATTTAAATCTTGTAAAATTTGAAGATCATTTTGCCGCCATCTATCAAACTTCCTGTGCACAGAAAAAATGTCAACTAGCATCAGCTTAATCCATCTCACCACCCCTCTCCAATCATTTGTTTTCCTTCCATTCTATCATCACAATGCGCTCTCCATAATGCCCAAGTAATAAGAATAGGCAAAATGCCACGGCAACACCCTGCTTGAGAAGAAGAAGAGGCCCGAAGCCACCAAACATTCATGACTACATGCCATCTTCGGACTTGAGGCAAACGATCCCCCACAATAGCTGCAAAAAAATTCCACACCATAACAGCCAAATCACCACTACAAAGAATATGAGCAATAGATTCTTGCTGTGATAAAACACAACAATGCCATTTAGAGACTAGAGATATTCCGAGCTTAATGAGAATATCATCAACTGGTAGCACCTGTTTTTGAGCACGCCAACAAAGAAAAGATATTTTCTTGGGAACAAGTTTGTGCCAAAGCCATTTTCTCCACAAAGAAACTGAGCCTTGAGCTCTAATGAGCTGCCAAGCAGACTTAGTAGTGAAAATTCCATCCAAACATGTTACTAGAGTGGTGAAAATGTTTCTCTGAAAAACAGGGGAATAACATTTTTCCTACAAGGAAAAACTCTTCAACAAGAAAATAGTTGATAGCCCTTTATTGCCCAATATGCCAAAGAAATGAGGAGAATGTGATTCATGCATTATGGAGTTGCCAAGTTGCCAGTGATGTGCAGGCGAAAGACTCAAGTCCAGTTCAAAAATGGGCTATAGTTGAAGAGGACTTCTTTGAGATGTGGGAGAAATTGATGAGGATGCTTAAAAAGGTAGAGATGGAATGGATTGCAACAACTGTGCGCACGCAAGATATGGCTAAGAATAAATGTTTTCATCTTTGAGGATCAAATCCATAGCCCAAGAAAGGTGATCCATATAGCCAATGAAGGTATGGAAGCCTACCACTCTGCTTAGATTTAGCTGAAATGGAGGCATACAACAGCTGGCATAGGGAGTGTAATCAACCACTGGAGAAAACCATAATTGAATTCTATGAAGGCAAATTGGGATGCTACCTTAGATCCAATTAAAGAGCCGAAAAATGGGATTGGAGGTCATTAGAAGAGATTCAGGTGGGGAAATCTTGGCATTTGTCTATGCACTTAGAAGACATGTAACTGAACTAGTTTCGGCTGAAAGCTATGCACTATGGAGTCCCATATAAGGGACTATATATATATTACGGCCTATAGGAAATTTAGCTTGTCTTGTTTTAAAAGAAGAAGAAGAAGATATTACGGCCTGTAGGGAATTTAAGTAGATAGAAAAACATTTTTATATTCAGCACTGATTAATTATAGGGTGGCAAATACAATATTATCTTGGTGGACAAGATAAATGCAACGTATACACAGTACTGACTAATAAAAAAAAAACATTGGAACAAATTCTAGAAATGTAAGAAACAAATTAATTAAGCTAGTCCTTAATTCATGGTTGGTAGAAGCCAAGCTGTTTCCAATATCAAATACGAATCGGTATCTAACATCACTCTTTGCAAGGCGCTCCTTTTCCTTGTTCACTTAGTCCATTGGAATAACCTCAATATCTGCCATGATGTTATCAGGTGTTGCCGCAAAGTCTATCATCTCTAAAGTTTCCCTTATTCCTCCGATCGCAATCACCGCAACCATTTTTCTTCCTATTAGAACAAGTCCAGTTAACTCTATAGATATGAATGAAAAAAATGGACAGAAATTAACATAAAATAATTGAAGAGTTTTTTATTGACTTATGGAAAATTAGCCAAAACCAGAGGAAAGATGGGTATTTCAAGCGGCTTCTCCGGTGCACCCAACATAACAAGCTGCCCATGGAACTTCAATAGACCAATTAGGGGCGAAATGGGATGCACATTTGATATCGTATAGCTAGTAACAATCAAGTGTGCCAATAGCAGCTCATAAGTGTTATTTTTATATGATTTTTACCACTATTTTATTTATGAAAAGTGATATTTTTCTTTCAATACTATTGATTTTATTTTATTTCTACATATTTTTATTTATTTTATTGGATTTGAAAGAATAAAAAGATTTAATGCAAAAGAATAGTATTTTGATATAAAAGAAGAGACTACGGATAAAGACCGATGAGAGACAACAAGATCTGAAGAGAACCGATGAGATTGGGCAAAGAGCCTTGTCCCGTGGGTAGCAAAGAGATTTCTCAACCTACTTAGCATGTTAAAGAGGACGTAACGCCATATTACAGAAACAAACTAAAAAATAATTATTTAAATCTCGGGTAAGAACAACCAGTTTTATTACACTGTAATAGAAATTTAAGAAGACAAAAATAGGAAAATGCTTTCTTATTCCACATTGATAAATTATCATGCAAGAAGGACAACCTCGTTTTGGCAGCTAGAGATAGAAGCTAAATAGTGAGCATTTAAACACACTCTTGGAACAAATACAAAGAAACCAAAACATGCAGATCATTAAGGTATCTTACATCACCCTTAGCAAGACGCTCCATTGCCTTGTTAAGGTAGTCTATTGGAATAGCCTCAATGTCAGCTGTGATGTTATGTTTTGCAGCAAAATCTATCATCTCTTGTGTTTCCTTCAATCCTCCAGTGGCACTCCCCGCAACCATTTTTCTTCCTGTTAAAACAAGTCTTATTAACTCTATAGCTATATATGAACAAGATGGAATTCCAACTTATAACAAAGGGAAAACTTAGTAATTGACTTGAAAGGAAATTACCCATAAGCAAAGGAAAAACTGGTAGCTCAAGCGGTTTCTCTGGTGCACCCAACATAACAAGCTTTCCATGAGACTTTAATAGACCAATTAAGGGCAGAATAGAATGCACAGCAGATACTGTATCCAGTATACCATCAAACGTGCCCGGGGCAGCCTGTTCAAATTTAATAGTTTTAACAATTACTCTCTATTAATATTATCAGACTATCAAGAGGAGAACTAAAGAAAAATGTTGTTAGCTAACACTCACCTGCATTTGTTCTTGGTCACGACTATGTAAGAACGAGTCAGCACCAAGATGCCCCAGAGCGTCATCCTTCTTGTTGGCGGAGGTGCTAATTACAGTCACTTTTGCTCCAAAAGCCTTGGCAAATTTAACACCCACATGACCAAGTCCACCTAGGCCAACAATCCCAATGTGTTTACCCGGCTCCGCTAACCCATAATATTTCAAAGGACTGTAGAGTGTTATCCCAGCACAAAGAAGGGGAGCACTAGCATTGAGTGGTAAGTTTTCTGGGAATCGAAGGATGTAGCGCTCATTAGCTACCATAGTGTCTGAGAAGCCTCCGTATGTAATTGTGCCATCATAGTAAATGTAATCGTATGTCAATATCGTTTGGGGACAGTAAATTTCAAGGTCATTGTTGCAGTTCTCGCAGGAGTGGCATGCACCAACAACGCATCCCACTCCCACTTTGTCTCCCACTTTAACTTTCTTCACCTCGTTCCACTACAAGAAAAAAGACCTATTGCGGCGATTTTCTGACTGTTGGAAATGAGATCACTGCAATAGGTATTTAATCACAGCGAATTGTGAGTCGCCGCGCAGTTCTGCTATCAACTTTTCAAAATGTCTTATTGCAGCGATTTTTACTCCTATTGCGGCGAAATAATCGCTGCAAAAATTTTTTAATTGCAGCGAATAGTTAAAATCGCTGCAAATATCTTACTGCTGCGATTTTCACTCCTATTGCGGCGAAAAAAGTCACCGCACTATGTGGTACACTTTTTGGGACGAAACAGAAATCGTCGCAATGTGTTTTAACGCGGCAGGCGCCAAAACGCACTTATAATTTTCTTTTCCCCCCACTCCTTCGATTTTGCCCCGTAAAGTACTCGCATATCCCGATTCCCCTTTCTTCACCAAATTCGACTTCTCCATTTTCGTTCTTACTACAAATTAATTCAAACCCACCCTTTTCTCCAGGCATCGTCTCCATTTTCGTCTCCTTTCTCTCACCCTGAAACAGAGGAATCAGAGTCACCCAAAGAAGAATTTGTCGCTCCACCAGCTTTGAAAACGCCCTCCCCCTTCTCCCTCTATTTTCAAGACTGTCTTTGCTCGGGGCAATTTATTTGCTCTGTGTTTGCTTGGAAGAAACTCCCGAAAGAAAGAGCAGAGGAGAACCGTCTCTAGTGATGCCCTTGTAAGTCACTCACCACATTTTAACTGCCTCTGTTTCGCAGATCTGCTCGCAAATCCTTTTTTTTTTTTTTTAATTTATTTCCATTCTTGTGTCCTTCTGCTTGTTCCATTTGAGTTGAAGCTATGAGTGAAGAAGTGTTTGTGGAGACCCAGGTACTCTTCCACTCGGTCATTGTACCATTTTATCTACTTTCTTGTTCTTTTCCTTCAAGGGCATTGCTTCAGTGTGAAAGAAGATAAAAGCTCTATATTTCTTTCTATATTTTGCGTTGAATACTCATCCTATAAAATGTGTGCTCGTTTCATTAACAGGCTTGGCATTTGATTCCATTTTAGTAGTATTTACCTTTGCTTTATGTTTTTATTTATTCTTAGGTTGCTGTGCTGCTGTATCATGTTCTTCTTATTTGCGGTGTTATGTAGGATTTGAAAACCATATACCTTCTCCAATTTTTAAACAGAATTTATTCACATGTCCTGGATGTAGCTTGTTGGTCTGCTCATGTTTCTTTACACTTGTAGGTCAATTATACTAATCCTTGTATTTTGGTATTTTATAAACAGAATACACTTCTTAATTAAGATTTTGGTATTTTATAAACAGAATACACTTCTTAAGGGAGTAATGATTTCATAACAAGCTGTGTCTTTTTCTTTTAAGGTCTTGTAAAGAAGGGAGGGACCCCCAATAAAGCTTAAATTTCTGAAAAGAGAGCTAAATCTAATTGTTTAAATTCTAACACATACACTATTAACCCTTTATTTGTTTGTACTAACCTTTATTTGTTTTGTTGTCAACAATATATTATTGCAGATGATTCCTGTGGCTGCAAATGACGTTGCTTTCTCTATGCATGCTGTTCTTTTGACAGCAATTACCTTGTTCGAGATTGTAATATATGATGTAGGTGGTTCAGTCTTTTTCCCTGAGTTCATGCTTTCTTTCATCTTATGGGTGGCAGATAGAGACAATCGCAATAGCTATGTTGGACACCTTCTGACTTCCACATATTACATAACCATCTGCTGCTGTTTGTTTTTTCATAGCTCTACCAACTCATTCTTGGCTTTGGCTGATCACCATCTTTGTGATACTTGGATAAAAAAAAATATGGAGATCAGTTTATCTGATGCATTAAAGATTACATTTATAGCTTCATTGTTTGATATCTTTCTTGGGTGAAATAAGAGCATTTACTCCAACAGTTATCTTTTTTACTTTTTTCAGAAGGGGGGGGGGGATGGGGTGGTTGGTGAGGGGATGCTAAATCATCTAGGGGTATGTAGTATACCTATTTGGCTGTTACATTGATAGGATTACAACTTTTATTAATTACGAATACTCTCTGTAGGATTACAACTTTTAAAGAGAAGAAGAAATATTTTCTTCTCTTTGGGTTAGGATTCATTGCTATAGCTGTAAGGATCTCTAGTTTTGTTTTCTTTTGAATTTAAGATTTGGCAGAGTATTATTCTACCACATATTATGCACTACTTGTTTGACTATTTTTTAATGTCTTCTGAATGAATATCACTACTGAATGTTTACCTATTAAAAAAAAAAAAGAATATCACTACTGAATGGATTTTGCAACTCACTTTAAGTTCAGTGCTGAACAGATATTGCCTCATTAGCAACTTGGTTCACTTCATTGGACACATACTTTAAATATTCTAAGGTATTTGTTGCTGAACAGAAGTTTACCTAGGCCTGTTGCTGGTAAACAAAATGCGCAACTTGAGGTATTTGTTGCCCTTTTTTAAGGGAGGGGGTGATATTGGTTCCTGCTCTGTTTCAGGATTGAATGTATTATCAATTAGCTATCTTACTTATAAATGATTTTAATCTAATGGCTTGCATTGCATTTTTAAATGAAATTTTTCTATAAGTGTAATTTTTTTAAGATGATGACATTGCATTGTCTCGATATTGCTTGGGGAAAAGGAGTATATATGGTTTTGTGAGCTTGTGTGGTACTACTAATTATCTAGCAGAGAATTTAGTGCTTCTTTAGTGTTTGGGCCATGCATAAGTGTGGTGGAGAGTGGGATTGTGTTGCCCCTACTGATATCCTTTCTACTTCAAATAGTCTAGTCTTTAACTCACAAACCAAAGTGTCAATTGATTTTTGCCATGATTTTTCATGCTATTAATTTGATTCCATTGTTTATTGTTCTTAGGCACCAGAGTTGCACATGGAGATCCACAAGCATGGGCTTGGTCAACAGACTATGGGTGGGCATCTTCTACTTCTGCTTCTGTTAATGAAAAGGTTAGATTGTGAAAGTTTTCCTTCACTTTATAGTTTATGCAAGAGGATTCTGTAAGCTGTAATTGTGTAGAGCCTGTTGACTTGGCCCGAAAGCCTTGTCAGGGTTGAACAAATCATATGATCAATGCCTTTTTTTTTTATTCCAAAATTTCTAATAACATAAAATATTTCTCTTAACTTGTAAAGTCACTGTTGACTTTTTGATCAGTGATTTGTTGATTGTGTTTGGATGTCAAATCTCTGTCATCAACATTAATTATCCAATTTCTTTTTCAAATCTCTAATATCTCTCTCTTCTATGTGCCCCCTTAGACCTATTTAATTTACATGTACATGAGTATGAGAAGTCAATGTTCAACCACCGAATCTGGTATATCTGCTATACCCAGTCCTCTGCTATAAGGATCCAAATCTGGTATATCTGAGTGAGATTTGTAATTTTCATGATGATAAATTCATAGGGAGCACTTATAATATGAAAACTGGAGTAGGAGTTCTTGGATCAGCACTATTTATCAATAATTTGACTTGTAATTCCTGTATGTTAATTCTATTTTGGGGGATTTTGTTTTGTAAGTCAGCTCTTAAGTCAATGATTTTCCTTGTTTTTTACCACTCAAAAAGGTATCTCAGCCACCACAACAGTTGTAATTGAAGCACACAAACAGCAAAACAGAAAAATCAAGAACAAAATCTGCAGTTGTTCAGAAATCAGCTTAGTTCAAGCTCTTGGGTCTGCTCTGTCCCGTTCTCTTCCTCTCTACCAATCCCTTGTCACATGTGTGTTATAGAAGTGTATTTAAGTAGCAAAAGAGGCATTAGTAGCTGCGATTTGAATAAAATTGAACCACAAAAACAAAAGTAGCACCTAGTGCTGCAACTTCTCGGGGTCCTCCATTTTTTTAGCTATATATTCTTTTATTCTTATGGTTCTCTCATGTATAGCCCTTAAATTACCTATTTCCTTCTTTTCCCTTCATTTACTTTAGCCTATATACGACAATAGCACCATATTGCAGTAGTCAAGACAGCCACTGGCAGCAATTGCAGTAGCACAAAAAGCTGAAGCAAAACATTTTTGTTTTTTTTATCTTTACTATTTTTGTTTAGGTCTTTCTGTTGTCTTAGTTTTTCCCTTGTTTGTTCATGTTACATGGTTATGCTTTTTCTAGACTATTTTAGTTTTAATTTGGGTCTGAATTCTGATGTTTCTAATGCTATAATCTGATTCTACCAGCTCCACTAATTTAAAGGATCAGCCAAGGTTTAAATCATTTGCTTCTCCTTGATGACATTTATGTAAATAATATTTCTAATAATCTCTTTTATTTTTTGTTGTTGCCCTTTTCTTCTTTACCTATCCAAAAAAAAAAAAAAAAAAAGAAAGAAAGGTAGATGAGGTTGTGTTATTCACTTGATCTTGTTCTTCATTTGAGGAATTTGACAGGAAGGAAGGTTGCTAGTCGGAGAGATGACCTTCGTGAGCTTGTAGAACATTTTAATGTAAGTATTTTTCCTATTACGTGTACATACTTCAGTTCTTGAAGTTTTTGAATACATCTAAGTTATATGATAGTTGAACTGTTGGTTCAGTTTAGTTATATGATGACTAAAGACTAAGTTCAGTTTAGTTTAAAACTCCATTTTTCCCTCTCTTAGCTCACGTTTAGCACCTAAAAAGATAGCAGCAAACACACTTCCAAGTTCTGAATTTTCTGGTTTATCAAGAACTATCTCTTGCTGTAATTGCTGTAATTTTTGAGTTTATCAAGAACTATCTATGCAGTTTATGCAGGTTAGTGGATGTGTGTTATGCAGGCAAATGATTACTCTCTGTCTTGTTTAGAATTCTATTTTCCTTTTGTGGGTCGTGTCATTCTCTTCATTCGCCGCTATTTGTGTGTGTGTGTGTGTGGCTTGTAAATCAGAGGGTTAAGACCTTAAGTAAGGCAGGTAAGCTGGTTGCAAGATAAATTTGAAACTTCCTTTCTCAATGTATATGTGATAGTTGATGTTATTGAATGCATAAAGTCATATATACAGTATATTCGTAAGTGATAATTGAACATCACTTATTAAATTCTAATGCTATTTGCTGTTATGGGAAATAATGGTAGGAACATGCGATTTATCTATAACATATTGTGTATACTGATGCATTTTATTTACAATTGGTAGATTGATGTTTGCATGTCTATGGCAGTGGTATTAAATGGATCAAATGGTTGCAGTGGTATTAAATGGAGTTCCACCACCCCTACCAGCTTGTGGTCGTTTTATAGCTGCCTATCATCTGTCTACTTAAATAGAGGTAATGTTATTTGACTCTATGAGGGGTACTGTAAAAATCTGTTAGGCTATGATGTGATGGAAAAACTTGATATATGTGAATCTTGAAAAATTTGGATGAATGAATGAATGCCCTTTATTAAATTGGAATGTACCAAAGATGATTGCATGTAGTTGTTTTGATGTGGATCCTAGATACATGCTCATCAGAGTAGATAAGTCATCAAACTCAAAATGAATGAATGTTGTTGGTGACACTAGCTTATTATTGATTCTTAGATCATTTGTAAGTAGTCTGGTTTTGTGCTTCCCACTTGTGCATTTGCTTTTTTGAACAAGAAAAATATAATTTGGATGTGTATTACAAATTTTTTTACGTATTCTGTTTTTGTGCAATTTTTTTTTTAATTCTCAGAAAAACTTTTTTCCGCGAGTAAACTTCGCCGGAAATAAATTTTTTTGTCACTAAAATATATTTTCGGCGAAATAAAATCGCTGCAAAAGAAATTTTTGTTGGTTAAGCTAGTTTGCGGCGATATAATGTCGCTGCAATCAAATTACATTCGTTGCGTAAAATTATTTTCGGCGAACTTATTTCGCCGTAAATAAGTTTTCACAACCATTTGATCAGCCCCGTAGGGATTGTTTGTGGCGTTTGTATTGACTATTTGCGTCCATTTGATTTCGCCGCAAATATATTTATTTGCAGCGAATATGTTGAAATCGCTGGTAATAAGTATCAGCATCCACTTTTTGGCAACCAATGTGCAGCGACTCAAAACTCGCTGTAAAAGACTTTTTGCAGCGTTTTTTAGGCTTTTAGCGGTGAATTTGTAGCGCTGCAAAAGGCCTTTTTCCTTGTAGTGTTCCCTACTTCTGTCACTTCCCCAACAATTTCGTGCCTGCAATTAAAATGAAAGTCCAATGTTATTGCAGACTGCAGTAGTTACTTTGTATACCAAAGATCTATTGACGTTTTTGTTGATGTTTTTTAGGCTACACAATCGCTTAAAATGAAATGGAAACTTACCCTGGAACAATTGGGTATTTGGAACTACCCCACTAGTTTTTGATCTTGTGAAGGTCGGAGAGGCATATCCCACAATAAAGAACTTTGAACCTTACATCCTTGTCTCCGGGTGCCCTATAGATATACCATTTAAAGCACAAATTGAAAACTCAGAAGCACGGGAAAGCAATACATAACGACAACCAATGAGAGACAATCACAATGCATGGATCCTTTTCCTTGCTAGCTGATCAAAATTTGTAACTATTAAACATTAATGTATTTACTTTAAATGCTAATAGAAGAAAACAGAAAGGAAGGGAAAACCGATCAAGTAAGAATGGAGTTAAGGTGGGGAGCGGGAGATCGAGAGGGGACCTTCTGGAGAATTTGAAAGGCGAGAGAAGGCCAGAAGAATCTCTAGCTGCCCATCCAAAGGCCTTTACCGGGTGCTGCTCCTCAGGTGCTTTCGCCATTTTTGTCTATTTTAGACACGTACGTACTATAAAATCAACTAACAAATAGTAACAATAGAGTGAGAGTTTAAGCAGATAACGAATGAGGGAGAGATGTATGATAAGTATGGGATGTGAATTGTGGAGGCCAGAAACAAGCGTTCGATGTATATGTAGGGGGTGGTGGAGTATTGAATTGGGGTTGGGATGACGTATTCGGTGAGCAAATGGGCCAAATACGTGAGGTAATGGCTTTTGTAATCTTGTTGACTGCGTTTTGTCTTCGATACAGAGATGACTGCATGGTTTAATTTGGATGACGTACTCAATTAGCTAATTCCTAAATGTCTCATATCAGCGTTCTCAAGGGTCAAAGACATGTGGGTCCGGTTTTGGATGGCTGTGGAGATCATGTGAAAGTTCGATTATAATGATTGCGAATCAACTGTTTGGCAATTTCAGAACTATTTGCTTTTATAAAAAAAAAAAAAAAAATTCACAACTTTGCTTTATATAAGAGTTCAAGGTTATGCTTGCCGGATGAGATAAAATGAGAATTTTTAAAAATTTTATAAATAGTATTAAGATAAAAGTTTAAAATATTAATTTAAAATATTAGAATTTGAAAGAGTTGAATTGAGATTTGAAAGAGTTGAATTGTTTATTATATTTTGTATGAAAATTTAAAAAAATTGTAATAATGAGATGAGAAATCTCTATCTCATCTTTGCCCCAAGCCCATTAAATTGCTATTTACTGAGCACGTGGCAGCTCACCACTTCATTTCACATATTTTCATAGTTGTAGAGAGTTCCTTCCTTTGAAGTGATAGCTTTTGAACCAAAGATTTCAAAGTGGACTTGAAGTTAGAAGTTTTGGGGCTTGATGGTTTTGTTGCTTGAAGATGGTTTTAGTTGTACAGAGAGTTTTTTTTACGGTCATATTTTATTTTACAATTTTTGTTGTAGTATCTATATTGAAATTAATTTGAATTTAATGGCTCTAGTTGAACTTGTGAATGGATTTTTAAGGATCATTGTATTATAGTTGTGAATAGTTTGGAGATTGTATGTTTGACATATATTTGTAAACTGGGAGAAAGTTTTAAAAATATAGGCGAAACTCTGCCCGTTTATGATTTTGGGTTTGGGGTGTTATATGGGTGTTGGAATATACCACCTTTGCATGGGTTTACACTTTTGAATGTGAGCTGGAGTTTCCCTCCCTTATACTAAATTATATTTGTCAATGCTTGTTGGAAATTTCCTTGCGTACACTATTTTCCATCATGCAATTGTCACTACATGGCCCTCCATCATGTGACTAATTGCGAAATATTCATTTTGTGACTAATTGCGAAATATTCATTTTTGGCCTAAGTTTATATTTTATAACTATTTGTTGGAATTCAAACAATTGGACTATAGGTTATGATTGTAATCTGGATTTTATAATATTGATGGTTTTTGGATTAAATGGATTTTATGTGGGGTGTGTGAGTATCATGATTCTCGTGTGTATGAAAGGTTTGGAATTGGAATTTCTCGGATCGACTACGAAAAACTAGCACGATTGATTTCAAGAGTTATAAATGTCTCTCACCAAGTAAACCCATTGGGCTAGAGGGTATAAATATCTCATATAAAAATGTTAGAACTTATATAGACTATAGTTAAATTCAATAATACACTAGTGTAGGCAAAGGGTTTCAAAGATTATTTGCATAAAGTGGAACATATCTTTAATTACAAGGATCTCCTTGATCGTATGAAGGTGAAACTAGTCGCCATTAGACTGAAGGGTAGAGTGTATGCCTGGTGGGAGCAGTTGAAGCGATCTCGAGAGTGAGAGGGTAAAGCCAAGACCAGCGGCTGGGAGAAGATTAAGAGAAAAATTAAGGGTCATTTTTTTCCCTTCGGATATACTCAGACCTTATTTCAGCGACTTCACACTCCGAGGCGGGGAATGATATTCGTTGATGAGTACACCAAGGAGTTCTATCAACTGGTGGCCCATAATGATCTTTTAGAAATTGAAGAGCAGTTGGAAGGACGTTATTTGGAAGGCTTGTGGCCACCCTTACAGAACGTCCTTAGCCTCCACTTTCTGTGGACCATTTCTGAAGCTTATCTGCATGCTCTAGTCGTGGAGAAACAACCAAATAGGCAACCTGCACTAAGGGGCGATCAAAGCACATTGGGGGGGGGTTTGTTTGCAGTTGATTCACCCTACGTCCACTTAAGTTCAAAGTTCAAACGCTAATATTCAGTGCTTCAAATGTGGGCAGCTCGGTCATAGGGCAATAGAATGCTGAAAGTCTTCCACTTAGAAGGGGAAAAACCTCTTAATCAATGAGGATGCCATGGAGCATATTGAAAGCATGGGAGAACCGATCTATGACGAAGATGGTGAGGAAGGGGTTGTCTTGCACAGCGATGGTAACGAAAACCTTCTTGCCAGGAAGAATTTACTAACTCCTAAGGAGGATTTGGGCTAGGACTAGTTGAGAACTAATATCTTTCACACTGCCTACACTATTTCCAAGAAGGTGTGCAAAATGATCATAGATAGTGGTAGCTGTGAGAACGTACTCTCCGAGGAAGTAGTTCAAAAGCTACAACTCAAGACAAACCAGCACCAGAAGCTGTACATATTGTCATGGCTGAAGAAGGGTAGTCAAGTCACTGTTGATCAACGGTCTTTGGTCTCATTTCCGATTGGTCAGAAGTATTTTGACAACATGTGGTATGACGTGGTATCCATGGATGCTTGCAATTTTTTGCTAAGCAGGTTGTGACAGTATGATCGGAGTGTGACTCACGATGGGTGTAAAAACACTTATTCCCTTAGCATTAAAGGGAAGAAGGTTACCCTAGCACCCCAAAGGGAGGGAGTTGCTTCTGCTCCTGACAAAAAGGGATGCACTTTTTGGTCAAAGGCTAGATTCTTGTTGGAGGCAAAGAAGGAAGGCATGGTGTTTGCCTCGGTGCCATGTGATTACCAGGGCGGGATGGACCATAAGATACCATTAGAAGTTCAAGAGATACTATCTGGGTTTGTATATCTAATGCTGGAAGACCTTCCCCCTAGCCTTCCACTGATGGTGCCAAGATTTAGTTTACCCAACAGAGCAGCATATCACCTCAGCCCCCAAAGAGTTAAAAGAATTACAGTGCCAAGTGCTGGAATTGTTAGAAAAGGGCTACATCCATGAGAGTATGCGCCCATGTGCAATTCCTGCCCTCTTGGTACCCAAGAAAGATGGTTCATGGTGCATGAGCATGGATAGTAGAGCCATTAACAAAATCACCTGAAGTAAAGATTCCCAATTCTCCACCTGAATGATATGCTGGATTAGTTGTCAAGCTCTAAATCTTTTCCAAGATTGATCTTAAAAGTGGGTATCACCAAATCTGAATACACCCTGGAGATGAGTGGAAGACAATGTTCAGGATGCAACACGGTCTCTACGAGTGGTTGGTCATGCCCTTTGGGCTATCCAACTCACCCAGCACATTTATGAGATTTATGCATCAGGTATTGCGGCCATTTATGGGTAAGTTTGTCATCGTCTACTTAGATGATATCCTCATCTACAGTTCGACGTGGGAGGCACATGTAGAACACCTCATAGCTGTTTTTACGACATTACGAAAGGAGTGTTTGTTCGTGTTTGTTCATCAACCAGAAAAGTGCTCATTTTTCACCACTTCTATGGCACCCTTGACCCCCACGTGTGATATGGTAGGAGTTGCGACATCGGGGTTATGGCCCCTCGGGTCACACACTCCATCACTAAGTGCAAATGTGTGCAGACATGTAATATGTGTACAGTTTATAAACTCAACGAAAAAAATAATAAAGCAGTTTAAAACTAAGTACCAAAAAATTTAAAACACAACCTAACAAGAAGTCCTCCATAAATTTATTACAACCATCTAGGTGATCAAAATAAGAATAAAAATAGAAATCCATCAACTACAACAGAAATAAACCACAGGTCAATACTCCTTAGGTGGGGTCGATCCATTATGCTCAAACCCGTCCTTTGCATCAAAGTCTACGATTCTATGAAATGGGACCACAGGTGGTAACACCACAATGAGATCTCGTAATCTCAGCAAATAAATTCACAGATCAACAATTAGGAATTTCAAACATGGAAGCATACAAACAAACATGCACAACAGTGATGAGAGACTTTCCCAAAATACCCATTTTTGTGACCTTATAAAAAAAAAACCACTCACTCTAAAAATCGTATTTATACCCAATTTACACCCATTTATTATAGTGTGCACATTGGTCTCCCCTCGGGACCATCCGCACACTCTAGTTCCCATCGTCATACCACAGTAATGATTAAGTGTGTGACTTTGTAATGAGCGATGCCAAACTCCGCACCCAGCGCATACGTACCAGACATCCTTTAGCCCCCGCTAGCATAGGGACCATGGGGTCATGCCAATAGTGTTATCGTCCGACGATAGCCTAGGGGATGTCACTTAGTTTTACACGCTCTTGAGTGACCATAGGAGTTCCATTGAGATAATACCACGTCTTGGCTTGGGGTTGTGGTTGTGGTACGCACGCACCCACAAAATAAGTTTTTAATGACATTAAAACACATTTTTTTTTCCAGATTTCACAACATAACATAGAAGAAAGCACAATTAATAAAATCATGACAGATAATGACAATTTAAAAATGCATATGCATGATAGGCAGTTATTGGATGGCATGGCTTAGCACAAACAAACATCATACAAACCTCATAGTCGTCACAATTCTAACAAATTCACAATTTCCCAAACTACACGTGATTCCCAACACTCCACCCTGCCCTAGGCCGACATTCATCACAACCAGACTACAACCACAACCAAATGAAAAAATAATCGACATTAGAAATTTGAGGGTCGATCCAGGAATTTACTTATAGCAGCGGAAGGGTGATTTTGGATGATCAAGCACGTCGGCTTAGAGTACCTCTTGGATCGAGAGAAAAATGTGAGTGTGCACGTTCATGGGTCGCTACGCAAATGGGGAACACAGCTAGTCAAATCTGACCGCGGGCTAAATATCACTATACAAGTTAAGTGGTAATAAGGCTTACTGTTATGGCATCTAGAGGGGTGGAGCATGGCGGTGGCAGTGGTGGTGCGCGGCAACAGAGACGAATCTAGGCAGAATAGTGGGGCTAACAGTGGGGTCTTTTTAAGGAGTGGCGGATGTGACATGCTAGTGGGTGGAGGAGGGGATTTTCGCAGCGGGGTGTGGTGGAGAACAACGGAGCAGTGGATAAAGTGAGCTTTTGCTCACGGGTTGGGTGGAACCAAGGGAGGAGGAAGGCAGGAATGGAAAGGGGAGGGCCAAGTTGTAGTTGAACGGCCACCAAAGCACGGTTGGGAGCAGTGAGCTCGCAGAGGCGCACAACGGCGCTAGGATAAAATCTCTCCTAAAATCTACGGGGCTGTAGATCGAAGGATGGGGAAGATGAAAGGAGGAGGCTTGAGGGAGGATGAGAGGCTTGGAGGTTGGTTTTGGGTGAAGGAGGCATGACCTATTTATAGGCTGTGGGTTGGAGCTTGGCGAATGTAATTGCGTCTGCGATTGGGGGTGTGGGACGGTGGGGGAACCACGAGTGTTGCACGCGTGGCACTTGATGGGTGGTGGGTAGCAACGGCATGCCTTTGCCATGGCTGAGACTTCATGGGACATAGAGAGAGAGAGAGAGAGATAGAGGGTCGCGCTGATTGTTGGAAATGGAGGTGGCGGTGGATGAGCGTGGTGTCTGGTGCTCGACGAAAGCTTGGTGATGGCAGGATGGCAATGGAACGAGGCATTGCAGGGCATGGGTTGAGGGAAGGGGGATGAAGAAGAAGAAAAGAAAGAGGAAAAAAAGAAGAAGGGATCGTGCGGCGCAAGGGGAGAAAAGGAAATTAGGTTTTCCTTCAAAGCTCAAAAAGACACTGAATAGGGGTTGGGCAAAATTCACTGACAAAGCCATCAAAATGATGTCGTTTTGGTGTGAGGGATGGGCTCCCACACTAACCTATGAGTTGGGCCTAATTTCATCCTCTCTCATGCCTCGATTCAGCCCACAACACTCAAAATAAATAATTAATCCACAAATAGCCACTTGGGCTCAAAAAGTTTCTTAGAGAAAAAGCCTACATACACAAAATATTTTCGGCTTCACAACTTCTATGACATTCCTTGTATTTGTCGTCTCCATAGATGGCGTCCATGCAAATCAATCCAAAGTGGAAGCCAGTTTAGAGAGGCCAACCCCCAAGACCCTACATGAGGTGTGGAGCTTCCATTGATTGGCCTCCTTTTATCGACGATTCATCTACAATTTGTCTCTCATTCTATGTTTCTCGTAGCAATTTTTTATCTTCCTGTTGGTTTCAGAACTAGTGTTCCGCGACCACCCAAGTCCAACTTCGTGTCGATCGCTGCCTAGATTGCCGCACAACGAGATCCACCACAAAGAAGTCATACCAAAACTAGAACAATTCACATGCATGTATATATGTGTTCTATTTTAAGACATGTTTAACATGACTAAAACCAAATTTATGACATTATCTATAACGCCCCGGTCCTGTACAGGTTGGAGAGTTACTTCCTATCATTTAAACTCACATTTCAACAATATAAAAAAAGACTCTGAATTCCCAATATCATATAGAAATTTTGATTCAATCTAATTTCGTCAATATAACCAATTTTCCAAAAAGCCAAGTCATCATAACACAATAAAATTTCTTAATAAAAATTGACAATACTTATAAAAACTTTATATGCTTAATTTACTATACTTAAATCATCTCACCCAATGCCTCAAAATCCTGATCCTCACCTGAACCATCAAAATATCTGAAAAATATTGTGGAGATAATGGGTGAGTTATCAACAACTCAGTAAGCAAAGAACTTATACTAGCATAGAAACATGAGCATTTATAAAGTTTGGTATGCAGAACAAAATATTTACTTTCAGAATGCATAAACAAAACTTATTACAAAACATCAGAGCGAAACTTTCAAAAAACTTATTCAAAAATCCTTCGGCATATCACAAACTTATATATCATCTTCATATCATATCGGAAGCATTTCATAGGGACAAATACCATTTTTAACCCCCGTGGTAGGGTTATAAACCATCATTATACCAGTGGCTAGGCCTTAACAGAAACAGAAAAAAACATTATCGAAACCAAATCATATTCAGATACAGAATCAGAAATTGATGTTTTCATATGTTACATCATATCAAAACCGAATACTGAATAGTTTCAGATCACTTCACATGTTCGAAATAAACAGAATCAAAATATTTTCATTTATTCACAGCAAAAACTTTTAGATTTTCATATTCGCTCTTTTTACATAATTCAAAAACAGAATAAACAAAATTAGCTCATATCTACACCAGTCATGATAGAAAATACTTTCTCTTATATAGAATTTATGTATATGCAGAATGAATATCTGAGGTCATTTTCATATTTCTTTTCAAAAATAAACATGCTTATTTTCAAAGTCAACCTCATTTCATTTATTTTATGCAAAAACTAGTATATGAACCCCGCTTATCTGGGTTTCTTAGCTTTTCATAAATTATCTACAATAGTACTGAACAATTGTCAATCGTCACCTATTAAATTCATGTAACTTAAAAAAATCTCCAGTGAATAGATAATCTCATATTACACTTGAAATACCTATTTTAATTCCTCAAAAACCTAAAATTTCTATTAATTCTAAAATACGATCACTTCCTAAATTCCTAAATATCCACATAACTATTAAACTCAGAATATTTCTAAAATTGCATAATAATAATAATAAGAAATAAAAATATGCCATAAAATACATTTCTGGTTTAAAGACTTGTTAAGACAAAACTTATTAAAGTAAGAGAGCAAATATTTTATTTGATAAAAATAGACTAATTAATTTCTCTATAAGGAGATCAAAATAGGCAGCACCACTTACAGGGGCTGTGGGGGAGGTGGCACTCGCAAGTGCCATGTATTCCGCTTTGGTGGAAGAGAGCAATAGCTCACTATTTTCGAGTGCACCAAGAGATGGGATTGACTCCAAGAAAAATTATGTAGGCTGAGGTAGAAGTTCAGTCATCAAGATTCCCCCCCCCTCCCAATCGGCATCTGAGTAAGCAAGGAGCTGAGGAGTAGATGCACGATGAAAGTGAATGCCATGATAGAGAGTATTTTTGAGGTACCGAAGGAGCCTCTTGATAGCAACCCAGTGAATTTCAGATGGTGCAAGCATGAACTGAGCAAGCTTATTGACAGGGAAAGCAATGTCGGGCCTTGTAAGTGACAGGTACTGGAGAGCACCAATGACACTCCTGTATGTGGTGCTGACAGCGGCATTTGAACCATCATCCAGTTGAAGTCGACTTGAGGTTACCAGAGGAGTGGTAACATCTTTAGCTCCATCCATACCTGTTTTGAGAAGAAGCTCACGCACATATTTATGCTGTGTGAGAAATAAACCATCAGTGGTGGTAATTACTTCAACACCCAGGAAAAAATGAAGGGGCCCGAGATCTTTCAATGAGAATTGAAGACCAAGCTGCTGAATGACTTGAGAGAGGAACTTAGTGTTATTTCCAGTGAGGATCATATCATCAACGTAAACAAGAAAATATGCCACTGTGCTTTGTTGATTGTAGATAAACAAAGAGGAGTCAGAGGCAGATTTTATAAAGCCAAAGCTGCAGAGGCAGTCATGAAGAGCACGATACCAAGCCCTCGGTGCTTGTTTCAGTCCATAGATGGACTTTTGAAGATGGCAAACATGCTGAGGATGGGAGGCATCAATAAAACCTGCAGGTTGCGCCATGAACACATCTTCATTGAGGGAGCCGTGCAAAAAGGCATTATTTACATCGAGTTGGTGAATAGACCAGCCATTCATAACAGCAACTGAAAGTATGATGCGTATGGTGGCAGGTTTGACAACCGAGGAGAATGTTTCTGTGTAATCAATTCCCGGTCGTTGATGAAATCCCTTAGCAACTAGGCGCACTTTATAGCGGTCGATGGAGCCATCAGATTTTCTTTTGATGTGGAACACCCATTTTGAGTCAACTAAGTTCTGTCGAGGATGAGGAGGAACTAACTTCCAGGTGCCATGCCGAACCAATGCTGTGAATTCATCACTCATAGCTTGACGCCAGTGAGGGTCTTTGAGAGCTTGGTGAATGCCAGTAGGTTCAAGAGCTGGAGGTAATGGATATTTGGAAGCCATGAAGACCCTCTTGGGTTTATGGATGTTATTCATGGAGCGGGTAACCATGCGAGAAGGCTGAGTTGGCCCAGGTGCAACATCTTGTTTAGTAGCTAAATGGGAAGGAGCCTACATAGGTGGAGATATCTCATCATGTAAAGGTTGCGTAGAGGAGATACTATCACAAGGAGATGATGATGGCATCTGTTGACTAGTGGCATCCAACAATGAACCTGAGGCAGCGTGATCACTGAATGTCTTCGTGCACTGAGTTGGCATATTGGGCTCAACAATTAAAAGCTGTGATGAGGACTCAGACTGAGAAGGTGGAGTAGTAGGAGGGTTGGGAGTGAATGGAAAAATAGTCTCATTAAAGTGAACATGACGAGACAAGAAAATTCGATTAATGTCAGGATCTAAGCACTTGTACGCACTCTGTGAAGTGGAATAGCCAACAAAAATGCAAGAACGGGACTTGGGATCTAGTTTATGTTGAGAATACGGTTTGAGCCATGGAAAGCACTGGCATCCAAAGGTTCGAAGTTTGTGGTAATTGGGACTGGATTTAAACAAGACCTCGAAGGGAGATTTAAGAGAGTGTAGAGGGGTTGGCATTCGATTTATCAAGTAAACGGAGGTTTGAAAGGCTAGATTCCAGTATGTGGATGGAAGGTTTGCTTGGTGGATTAAGGACATTCCTGTTTCCACTATATGGCAGTGGCGGCGTTCAACCACTCCATTTTGTTCTGGAGTGTGAGGGGCCGTTGTTAGGTGACTGATTCCATGTTGGATGAGATAGCTTTTAAGAGCAACAAATTCCCCCCCATTATCGGAATAAAGATTTTTAAGTGGTAAGGAAAATTGCTTTCCAAGAATGGCTTTTAGTTGGGGAAAAATTGTGGAGACTTCTGATTTTAACTTCATGGGAAAATACCAGCAGTATTTTGTAAAGTGATCCATAAAAAGAACATAATAGCGATATCCTTCAAGAGATATGTGAGGGGCAGGACCCTAGACGTCTGTGAACAAATACTCAAGAGGCAAGGAACTGGAAATGGTTGAAGCATGAAAAGGAAGTTTATGAATTTTATTAATGGAACATGCAGTACATAAAGATTCAAAGAGGCAATTATTAGATGGAAATTTAAATTTGTTGATCAAATGATGAACAAGAGGCCGAGAGGGATGACCCAAACGGTTATGCCAGATCTCTGAAGAAACACATTCAGTAGAAAATGCTGCCTTCGAAGTGCCATTGCTGCAAGCCGATAGTTTATAGATACCATTTGTCACAGTGTCCTTGCATTAGTATCACCCCCGACGTCGGATCCTTCACAAAAAAATGATAAGGGTGAAATTCAAGAGTAAGATTATTGGTCTTGGTGAATTGATGGACAGAGATCAAATTTTTATGAATGGTAGGAACACACAGTGTGTTGGTGAGAGTGACATTTCTAGTTGGTAATTAGAAATTCACAGTGCCAACTAGGGGTGTAAATTTAAACCGGAAAACCGGTCTGGACCGGACCGGACCGATTTTACTGGTTTTGAATCGGTCTGGTCCGAAACCGGTTCTTATAATTCATAAACCGGTTGGAACCGGTCCGGTTCCGGTTTTAGGATTTTTTAGACCGGACCGGACCGAACCGGTTGATAAAAAAATATAAAAAATAATATTTTATATATAAGTTTTATACAAAATTAAAATTATACAAAATATTTTATATATATTAAATATATAAGTTTTATATATAATGTATAATTATATGTGAAATTTTTATATATAATTATATATCATATATGAAATAATTTCATATTATAATTTATAAAATATAACATTAAATGTTAATTTTAAATATGAATATTTGTAATTTGTTTGATCATATACTATTAATATAATTATATATAAGATAATGTTATTATAAAATAAAAGTCTAAGCTTAAAAATGAAAATGTAATTGATCATGTATTATATAACTATACTAATATATAGTTTATCACTAATACTAATATATACTAATATATAGCTATACTAATATATAAATTTATAACTTGTACTAATAGTCTAATATAGACTCTCTAAAAAAAAAAAATAGTCTAATATAGACTATAGTTATAGTTATATTAATAGTCTAATATAGATTAATAAAAGTATAACATATTTTTTTAAAATAGTTTTTTTAAAACATATTTTTAATGACAAAATGTCAAACTTACATTTTAAAAAAACCAGAAAATCGGACCGGACCGGACCGGTAAATCGGTAAAACCGGAAGTACCGGTTTAGAAGTATAATCGGTGCGTAATCGGTTTTGAAAAATACAAAACCGGTCATACCGGTTCGGTCCAAAATTTTGTCCAAAACCGGATCTAACTGAACCGGTTACACCCCTAGTGCCAACATGAGAGATTTTTAAACTTGATCCGTCGCCTATTATGACCTCGTCGGTGCCATCATATTCTGAATGGATAGAAAGCTTGGACATATCAGAGGTGATATGATGCGAGATGCCAGAGTCAACAATCCAAGATTTGTCCATCGAAGAGCCAGAGGCAGCACAATTGACAGTTGGTGAAGATGGAGTCCAGAACTTCTTGCATTGTCGAGCTGTGTGGCCGGGGATAGAGTAGAATTGGCAGACCACAGAATTCTTATTGAAGGACTAAGGGGAATGCTGTGGCTGAGGGGATCGTTGGTTGGGCCGTGAGTGAGTGCCATTTCAGTTGGACTTGCCACCATTAGAAGAAGCAGAAGACTTCTTCTGGTGATAGTTTGCAGTGGCAATAGTATTTTGCTGCAATGTCTCAAGTCGTTTGAGATAGGTTTCATGACTAACAAGAAGGTCATGAAGTTTTTCAAACGTGAGAGGAGTTTCGCGAGTGCGAATTGGACCCACAATATCATGAAAATCAAATCCAAGGCCATTGAGAATATAGAGCGTTAAATCATCATTTGTGAGAGGAGAATCAACCAGTGCGAGTTCATCAGCAATGGTTTTTATTTGCTGGAGATACTCAGTGACACTTTTGGAGCCACGAGTCAAGGAGGTAAGAGTATCCTTGAGTTGCATCACTCTCGTTCGAGAGCGATTTGCATAGAGACAAGTCAATTTGAGCCAAGCTTCTCTTGAAGTGCCAGAGGCAGCGATCAAAGGCATGATGCTTTCAGATATGGAAGCAAAAATGCCATTAAGTAGAAGTTTTTCTTGACGAATCCAGCGACTGTGAGCAACATGAGCTTCAGCAGTTGGGTTAGTCCCAAGTATAGGACACGTATGTGAGCTATCGATAAAGCCCTGAAGGTCATATCCAATGACAAGGCTGTCAAGTTGGGCACGCCAGGCAGGAAAATTAGAGGAGTTGAGTTTGTAGGGAAGCTGAGCATGGGCGTTAATGGCCACAATATTATTTTCTGATGAAGGGTTGATATTAGGAGAGTTGGTGACAGACGGTGAAGATTGAGACATAGCGGAAGAACTTGGAAAGGATCAAACTCGTTTGAGGAGAAGGTCTCGTGATACCATGTAAGAGATTTGAATACTTGGTGTTTATTGTAAATTTCTGTCATTAATGTATTACAGATTAAGTTTCTATTTATACATGTCTACCTATATGGACAAGAAAGGAAAGAGCAATTGATTTGCTCTGCTGTACAATTAAAATAAATTAATACACGAGCTAAAATTAAGGAAACTAAATATGGTTGCTAGAGCAGAGATCAAGGAGAGACAGATTTGCTGAGTTGCTGTGATCAAGGCTGCTTTGGTGTGATCATCTATTAGTGGCTTGGGTAATTGACAAAAATATGCTGGAAAAGTGTGGCAAATTCATATTCTACCAAAATAAAATTAAAAAAAAAAAATTACGTGCAAGCTTCGTGCTGGACCCGGGTTTTACATCATCAACAAAACGCCAAGAATGCATTAATGATGTGCGCAGCCACGTATTGAAAATTTTCAAAAATAATTCGAAGCATCGATCAATCATATCTTGGGGGATTTATAAGATGCTGTTGGGCTTCATTATTGACACAAGATTATGCTCAGGGATTACGAGTTAATACCCTGTAAGAAATTGAAGTAGATACACAGAAAAATTCAACTATTTTCTTACGACATTTATTAATTATACTTTAATTATAAGTACAATCATGTTTTGCTCGAGATAAAAGCAAAACTTGAGCAATATTTAAAAAAATTCATTGACACAAATACAAGAAAATAAGACAAGCCGATTGATTGAGGTAGTCTTCAGTTGGAAGAAGCCAAGCTATTTCCAATGTCAAGGACAAATCGGTATCTGACATCACCCTTAGCAAGACGCTCCATTGCCTTGTTGACGTAGTCTATTGGAATAACCTCAATATCTGCTGTGATGTTGTGTTTTGCCGCAAAGTCTATCATCTCCTGAATTTCCTTCATTCCTCCGGTCGCACTACCCGCAACCATCTTCCTTCCTGTTCAAGCTAATCTTATTAAGTCTATCGGTATAAAAGAACAATACGGAACACCAAGTACTTAATCATAACAAAGGAAAACATTTGTGATAGACTTAAGTGAAATTACCCATAAGTAGAGGAAAGACGGGTAGCTCAAGCGGTTTCTCCGGTGCACCCAACATAACAAGCTTTCCATGAGATTTCAATAGACCAATTAAGGGTAAAATCGAATGCATAGCAGATACTGTATCTAGTATACCATCAAACGTGCCCAGGCTAGCCTGCACAAATTTAATACTTGTCACAACCATTCCTTAAACGGCTGCATCTGGTCACAGGGAGCATCAATTAATCAATGGGAAAAAGAAGTCTTATAGTTTAACATTTACCTCCAATTGTTCTTGGTTAGAGCTAAGCAAAAATGAGTCAGCACCAAGATGTTCCAAAGCTTCATCTTTCTTGCTAGAGGAGGTACTAATCACCGTCACTTTTGCTCCAAAAGCTTTGGCAAATTTAACGCCCACATGACCGAGCCCACCTAGGCCAACAACCCCAATGTGTTTACCTGGCTCTGCCAACCCATAATATTTCAATGGGCTATAAACTGTGATTCCAGCACAAAGGAGGGGAGCAGCAGCATCAAGTGGCATGTTCTCAGGGAATCGGAGGATGTAGCGCTCATTAGCTACCATGGTGTCTGAGTAGCCTCCGTATGTAACTGTTCCATCGTAGTAACACGCACCGTAGGATAATATCATTTTTGGACAGTAAACTTCAAGGTCATTGTTACAGTTCTCGCAGGAGTGGCATGCACCGACCACGCATCCTACTCCCACTTTGTCTCCCACTTTAACTTTCTTCACTCTGCTCCCCACTTCTGTCACTTCCCCAACAATTTCGTGCCTGCAATTGAATTGAAACTCCAATTTCATGGCAGTACTTACTTTGTGCTCCAAAAATGAACGTGTTTCTTGACATTGTTTTAGGCTAAAAATCACATTGATTTCCAGATATATAACATGATTATATTGGATCATTAACATGATCTAAAGTGAACACTTGTAGTGATGACATAGAAATTTACCCAGGGACAAGTGGGTAGATGGATGTGCCCCATTCGTTCTTGACCATGTGAAGGTCCGAGTGGCATATCCCACAGTAAAGAACTCTAAATCTTACATCCCTTTCTCCAGTTTCCCTGCAAACATACCATTTTCAATCCGAAAACTCACAAACATGAGAAAGGATAAAGAGAGAGAAAAATGCAGTAACAATCAATGAAGTACGTAGGAACGTAAGGAGGGAGCGAGAGAGAGAGAGAGAGAGTACCGTCTGGAGAATTTGAAAGGTGAAAGGACTCCAGAAGAATCTCTGGCAGCCCATCCATTGGCCTTGATGGGGTGCTCTTCCTCGGGTGTTTTTGCCATTGATTTTCTTTGTTTTTTTGTCGAAAGCGACAATGAACCAAGAGAAGTAGTACTAACAAATGAGGGAGATTTAATGCAGAGAACTTGGGTGTAGAACGAGGGAGAGATATGTGTTGTTGGGGATATTGTCCAAGCCGTGATAAGCTGTTAATAATATAATGATAATATATAATAATATAATGATAATATATTATAGTATATTATAATTATATTATATATTATAATGCTATAGGATTTTAAAATTTAAAATTATATTAATTAGTAATTCATCATATAATACAAAATTATTTTAAATATAGTTATATATATCATATAAAAATCATATAAAAATATTTCAAAAAATTAAAAAATATATATACATGAATCGGTCAAGTTCGGTTCAGTCTAGTATTAGAAAAAGGAAAATCGGAATCTTTTGACCTATCTTGAGAAAAATAAAACCGGTATAGACTGAACCAAACCAAATACCGGATCAAACCTACCGGTTCAGTTTGTTTTACCAGTTCATTGATTTTTTTTCACCCCTAATTGACTCGACTAATCAACATTCATTCAGATATAATTAAATATATTATTGATTATATCGTGGTTATAAATTATTACTAGTTATTAATTGGAACCCCATTAAAACCTTACAAAGAGTAAGATCTTTTTATTTCCAAGCAATGTGGTATCCTATTTCGCCACCTACCCTTATCTCTCTCTCTCTCTCTCTTTTTTCATCTACTTTTACCCTTATCATATGTGTATCACAATATTAGTCACTTATCCTATTAAGTGTATACCAATATCATATATTTTGTAATGTAAACACATCAAAATTTAGATATATAATTGATCTCTTTTATTTAGATATAATAATTAGTTACTTAAATATATACATTTATTAATTTTAGTATATTAGTATTTTATTTGAGCAGTTGCGAATAGATTTCCTTATTTTAAATATTGATCAAATTATAGTTACACTTATATTTTATACTATATTTTGTATTTAAAAATGATCTTCATGACCTTTGTGATGAAAACTTACTAATTAATTTTGGGTACATCCGCCTAGTAGTGACTGCTGGGCATGTCTCTAGGTTAAATCCTATTTTTTTTTTCACATTTTCTAAACATCTTTAAATATTTTTAAAAAATAAAAAATATCAATACAGCAATAGTTACTTCCTTAACCATTAAATAAAAAAAATTAAAAATTAAAAATAAAAATAAATATATAGGTGGTCAAAATGAAGGGACATAGTATCATTTTCCATTAATTTTTTCAATTCCCTTCCATTTGTAATTTCTAAGGTTGAAGATCTAGAAGTGTAATCATGTATAACTTATTTTATTGGAGAAAAAAAGAAGAAGGTAGCAAGCAAGAGAATGTATTATATAATCTTTTTTATTCAAAATAGGGTGTAAAAATTTTACTTAATTAATACTAAAGGTAAAAACATTAAAATAATAGCAATAAATAAACTCAGTTATTTAAATTATATTTTAACGTGGACTTACAAAAAGAATTAGTTTCAGATTATATATTGCTATTTTATAATAATATAATCAGTTAGTTAAATATATACATTTATTAATGTTAGTATACAGCTTAACAATGAACATCAGTTCACTAGCTACAAATTGAACATCAAGTATTATCACTACAGTAGAAATTAGTTTTTGTAACGGTTTGTAAATTGTGACAGTACCCAAATAGTCATAAAAAAAATTTTCTCTGATGGTTTGTGGAAATCATCACTGAAGATAGATAAGAAATTACATTACGCTCGAATGTATACATAATCACGTTAAAATGTGACCTTGACATTCGAACATCGAGGCTATTTACGTGCGAACGTGAAAATTTTTTATGCCAACATTCGAACGTTATTGATTCACGTGCGAACGTTAATTGATTTAATATTAAAGTTGGATATTTCAAATTAAAAAAGATTGAGAATTAAAATTGAAAAATAGTAGATATATTAAATAATATTGTTCATTACATATGATAAAAATAAAGTACAAAATATTCAGAACGTGTTGGTTACATATTTATTAAAATTGTTAGTCAATGCGTTGACCTTTGTGTTTATGATATCTATCTAATGGAGAACATCAGTGAATAAATCTTCAACACTTTTCTCATGATGAGCACACTGAGTGGGTTGATCTTGTTGCTAAAGATAATTATGTTAGTGACGTTATTTTTTGTGAATAAATTATGCAACATGTGAGATCATATTATATTTGATTTATCATTTCTTTTAATATGTTACTTATTTTTTTTTTTTTTTGTAATTGTAGGAAAAAATATTGAGATCCAATCAGTCTCTAAGGAATCCTCTCCTAGTGACATGGACATATTCACGCAAGTACTTGGGATCAAATTTGATTTGCTAAGAGGTTTGAGACGTTCTTTCAAGCATGTCAGTTCATCCTCCAAGACCTCGACTTTGAAAGTCAACAATCTTACTAAAGACTTGCACGCCAAACAATTGAGCAAATGAGAGAGGTTTGGAAGTGAGAAAAAGAATAGAAAATTGCAAAGATGTGGGGGGGGGGGGGGGGTGGTTTTATCGGGGAGGAGGGCTAATGGGGGAGGGAATATAAGGGAAGAAGAAAAACTAAAGGGGAAAGAGAGACGTACTGAAATGGAGTCGTTTTGGCCTCCATGGCTTGGCTCTTCGTGGGCATGGGCGTGGGTTTTATAGTTATGATGTAGGAATGGTGGACTTCTATGCTTAATGAAAGAAGACCATTCCTTTATATAGGTGGAAGAAGAGATTCTATATGAAAAGAATAATAAAGGAGATAGAAGCTTGGTAGGGAGAGTATTTTCAAAGGTGTGGAAAGTAAGCAAACTAGCCTCTTTCCAGGAGCTAAGAACTAATGTTTTCGTGATGACTTTCGCCACCCAAGCCGATAAACAGAAAGTTTTGGGATGAAAAGTCTTGGTTGTTCGACAACAACCTGATTGTCCTCAACCTGTTTTATGGTTTTACCCAACCACATGAGATGAATTTTGCACAGGAGATGTTTAGGGTCCAAATGCACAATTTACTTTTGGCATGCATGAATAGAGATTGTGGGGAACAAATTGGTGGCACTATCGGCAAGGTAATCAACATTGATGTCCAAGCAACTGGTTGTGGATGGGATAATTTCCTTTGGGTTCAAATTGAATTGAATTTGGCAAAAACAATTGCGGGAGGGAGGACAATTATGATGCAAGGGAATTGGTTGTGGCTTCCTTTAAAGTATGAAATGTTGCCTTACATTTGTTTTGCATGTGTCTGACTCATCCATAATCCTTTGGGATGTCCAATAAGAGATAGGTAGAAACATGTCCAGTCTGTTGTTGATGAACAATCAATGGTTGACTTTGGGCCGATCCCAATTTACGGAGGAGAAGTAGAGTGATAACTAAGGCACATGAGTAAAGAAAATTCAAAGAAATTTAGAAAGATGATAATTGGGGTCGCTAGGAAAGTGACTAGCTCTCTGACCCCAGCATCGGGCTGTTAAATTATTACAATTCTGGAAAGTAGATAAGGAGTTGGAAGTGACAATAATAAAGGAGATAATTATGGGATGGGGGAGAAGGAAAGGAAATAGTAGATTGTGTAGATGCTAATGAAGACCAAGGTCAATAGTAGGTCAGTGAGATCTGTAACGAAGAATATTTCCTGTTGGTAGGGGAGGATATCCATAATGAGCAAAGAAATGGAAACGGGAAAAAAGGGGACAAGTGGAAATGGAAATGATTACCTAGCTGTCTTGGACTTAAATAATCAGGGGCCAATTAAAGGGGTAAATGGAAGATGAGAGCTCGTGAAAAGGTAAATTTATGAGATGTTGCCTTTTGATTCAAATTCTAAACGTCATTTAATAGATGAAGATATTGGGGAGTTACCTCTGGTGTTGGTGAAAAAAAGAGCAAGACATGGCAATTATGGAGAGTATGTTTCAAAGGACAGTGATTGGCAGAGGCTGTTATTCGCCCCACCAATCATAATGAAAATTTTAACCTAGAATTGTGGAGTGCTTTGGAATTCTTGGACAATTCAGTACCTTTGCTTGTTAGTGAAGTAAAAGAAGCGTACTTTAGTCTTTATCATGGAGACTAAGCTCAAAGTTGGAAGGTTTAACAATTTGAAGAGAAGATTGAGTTATGAAAACTATTTTGTTGTGGAACTAGTTGGAAATGGAGTGTTTTGCCCTATTTTGGGATATGGATATGGTGATGGAAATTCACAAGTACTCTCAGATGGGGTAGGATAAGAGAGGAAAACCATATGAAAAATTTTAGAGCCATTGGAGGCTGGTGAGTTACATGATAATGGTTGGAGAGGCGATAAATCACTTGTAGTAACAAACATGAAATGAAACGTTTACCAAAGAACGACTTGATAGGGTAGTGGCCAACTAAAACTGGACTTAATTGAATTTAGAAAGGTATCTAGAGGATATGGCAACAAGGTTTTTCTGATCACAGACAAATAATCCTCGTTTGCAATAAGTCCAAGCCAAGATTTGGTAATGATAATAAAGCTTTCTAGTATGAAGCATGTTGGGCTCTTGAAGAGGAATGTTAGTGAGTTACAAGGCAGAATGGAGTAAGGGTTTAGCAAGCTTGGAACCAACTTTTAATGTGCAAAATCTGTTCAAACAATGCAGTGGTGCTTTGATAAGGTGGAGTAAGCAATGTGCAAAGGATATGGGGAAGGAAATCAAAGAAAAAACGGAATGCCTAAAAAATTTGCAAGTTGAATAAGAGAGTCATAACACAGAGGAAATTAGGAGAATCTAGAGGGAGTTGAGTCATATGTTTTATCAAGAAGACTTGAAATCGAGACAAAGGGCAAAGAAGAATTGGTACCAGTTTATAGATAGAAATTCTAACTATTTTCATGCATGTGCTAATGAGAGGAAGAGGAACAATTAAATCAAGAAAATATGTGACCCTCGTAACAGATCTTTTAAAGAACCAAATGAGATAGAGGAGGCTTTCAAGTCTTTTTTTGAGGCCTTGTTCACTTCTTCTGTGCCTTCAACAGAAGACATTTCTACATGCTTGAGAAATGTGGAACCAAAAGTAATAGCCTTGATCAATGATAATCTTTCACAAAGTTTTACCAGAATAGAAGTTGAGGTAGCAATACACAATATGACTCCTTTAAAATCACTAGGGCCAAATGGATATGGAGCATGCTTCTATAAGAACCAACGGGGCATTGTTGGAGATGAGGTGTGCAATGTAGTCCTGAATTTCTTGAATGGTACTTTTTCTCATTCTCTTAGCTATATATAAATTGCATAAATCCCAAAAGTCAAAGATCCTAAGATTGTTAGTGATTTTAGACCAATTACTTTTTGTAATGTATTGTATAAGATCATATCCAAAGTGCTTTAGTTTCTAGGAGGCTTATAACAGATAATATTGTGGTGGTATATGAATCTCTCCACGAAATGAAGACAAGACAAAAAGGCCAGACTAGTAGCCTGGCCTTGAAGTTAGATATGTTTAAAGCCTAAGATAGAATATAGTGGAATTACCTAGAGACAATTTTGAGGAAGCTGAGATTCAATGAAAAGTTGATTCACTTGTTAATGAGCTGTGTAACTTCTGTCTCATACTTAGTGGTGGTCAATGGTAACCCAGGAGAAAAGATCTTTCCCTCAAGGGCTTGAGATAGGGAGATCCCCTCTCTTTTTATTTGTTCATCCTTTGTGCTAAAGGCTTAAGTTCTACACTTATTCATGCTGACCAGAGACTAGATACTGGAGGAGTCTCAATGGCAAGGGGAGGCATTAGAATTAAACATTTGTTGTTTGATGATTGTGTTATTTGGTAGAGCTAATAAGGAAGAATGGTCCAAGCTACAGGATATCCTGTACAAGTATGAAATAGCTTCTTGTCATGTTATCAAAAAAAAAAAAAAAAAAAACAATGATTAAACATCCATTTTCTTCAATTCAAATACTTGTGCAATTGACAAAAAGAAGATCTTAAGAGTAGCTAGAGCAATTGTGTGTTGTAGCTATGAAAAGTACCTAAGGCTTCCAACCATGGTGGGAAATTTAGAATACAATACTCTTAGATGTGTAAAGGAGCGAGTGTGGCAAAAGATAAGCAATTGGAGGAACAATTTCTTGTCTCAGGCAGGGAAGGAGAACCTCATTAAGAAGAAGGTGAGCATATCTGCAATATCCCTTTTAGCAGGTTGGGAGCTGAGTATGAATTAATCTAGGGGTACACTAAAGATGGCCTTTTCATAGTTAGGAGTGCATGCTATGTGGACATAAATGAAAAAAGGGGATTTGTAATACCCATACGAATAGAGGTGCCAAACGACGTTGTTTAGGTATGTAAGTTCTCCTTACTTTCAGTTTTTGGCTCTTTTCCATTGTTTTTCCCCACTCCCATGTCCAGTTCTCTCTTCCCCATCATCTCCCGATTTCTCTCTCGATATTATAACTTCCAAAACGTCAATCGGGAAACCGCTAGTCTACTCACGCATATATATAGAGATGATCCCTCCATTATACGCTTGCCGACTTCCATTCTCCTTGTTCAGCAACCAGCTGCATGCTCTTCCCTCATTCACCAACGCAATGACAAATCCACTGCATCACCCGAATCACCGTGCTCTCTCTCTTTCTCTCGCTCGTCTCTTTCTCTCTATGCGCAGTAGTTCACCCACACTCAGTAGTAACTCTATCACTCCATCGTGTGATAGTCATTGTCAGCCGCTGCTCACCTAACTGCCGCACCAACCTTCACCACCGTAACTCGCCACCCCAAAGCCAAGCCAGCCATCGTCGCTGCTCCTCTCTTAGACCACCACCAAAGCCACTGCCCAGTCTAAGTGTCGGCAGCAGCACCACCACCTCCATTTTCTCACTTAAAATAGAGATTTTTACTGCCGAACCACCGCACCTCGCCAGCCGCTCCAAGTTGTCACCACCTGTACTGAAAGGGGGCTGCCAGAAACCCCCAAGCAACCCCAGCCCGTAGCAACCCCTCATGGTGAGTCCCTCTCTTGACTTACTCTCTTCTCCTCTCCGCCCTCTCTCTCGCTCATCTCTCTCGTACTTAATCGCTCAGCGTCGGCAGCTTCACCGCATCGCCCTCAGCCAATTGCAGCCGCACCACCATGGTTGTTCCAGCTCAGCCCAGTCGCGCCGTGCCTCATCGGTTTCTACTCGGTAGCCTCTGTTGCCGCACCTCATTTTATCTATTTTCATGCGTTTGCTTTAGGATTTAAAAATGTTTATAAGCATCAGTTTACCTAGTAGAAGATGATTATTAACGTTATGCCCTTTTGATCATGTTTTCAAATGATAAAGTATTACAGAGGCTATTGTATAGTTGGTCTACTAAATAAGTAAAATTACGTTATTACCTTTGAGCTACAAGTTGCATTATTGTGTTTTAAACTTTTAATATGTGTTAGTAAACTCTAAGTTACCTATATTTACAGATATTATTTTCATAAGTTAAATTGATTTTAAGTAAGGTTTTCTTTCAAAAGTAAGTGATAATGTTGTAATTTTATTATTATCTAGTTTATTAAATAATTATTGTTGTATAACTTAAAAAGAAAATTTTGGTATAATTATGTTATTTAGTATTAAATTTGATAGTTTGATTTTTCAATAGTAAGTTAGTTAGAATTTAATATTTTAGTTAGAGATTAAATTTATGATATTTTAGGGTTTCGAGGAATTTTGATTTTTAGAAGAATAAGTTACTTAGCGTTTCAGTTGTAAGTATTGAAAAATTGTGTTGATTGCAGATATTTATAGAAATTATGTGATTATTTTTATAGGTGATGATTATTTTTCATTCAGTACTGTTGTGGAGAAATTTTGAAAAGCTAAAAAGTCTAGGTAAGCGGAGTTCCTATGCTAGGCTTTATACGAATTATTGAGACTGAGGTTGACTTTCTGAAAACTTTGCATATATTGTGATGAAATGAGAACTTAGGAAAAACCAATCTCGGTCACTTATTTGCATTACTCATGAAATCTGTACGAAAAAGGAAAAATATTTTCTGGCATGCATTGTGTAGGCATGAGCTAAATTTTGTTATGCTGTCTCTGAAATATGAAAAAGAGTGATATTGAGAATCTGAAAAATTGTGCATTGATTTAGAAAGATGCTTCGACTTTTGTTTCTAGTATGTGAGAATGATCTGATTATATTTTGGTACTCTGTTTTGTTTTGATATGGCATCTGAAAACCTTTGGCATGGTTTACTGATTTTGTATTTGACTTCGTCTCTGCTCTGCTCTGTTTGGGTTGGTATCAACTTCTTTGTCTCTGAGTGCACCCACTTTAGAAACATATTGGTTTTTATGTGGTCTTTCCTGTGTACACACTCGGGACTCCAAGAGTAATAAAGGAAAGATTTCACCTCTGTCTCTGCCCGTTTTGGCCACTGGGGATATCACAACCTTACCACAGAGCTGAAACATGATCTTTGCTCTGTGAGATACTCTGTTTTGATGTAATGATGATGTTCAAGTTATGTTATGCCAAAATACCCTAGGTTTTATGTGACTTAAAATCATCGCTTTGTTACGTTTGAAAACATATTTTGTTCTGCTTGATAACTCTGGAAAAGGTTTTTGTTCTGCATATTGTATTTCATAAATACTCATGTTTGCATGCTAGTATATGTCCTTTGCTTACTGAGTTGTTGATAACTCACTCCTTATCTCCACAACATTTTTCAGATACTTTGGATACTTCAGCAAAAGTTCAAGAATAGGAAGTATGGGTAAGCTATGTGAGCATAGTGTCTTAAATACAAAGAGGGTACTTGTTGTTGGGGAATTTTATTGAATAGTTTCGTTTTGCTCTGTTGACTTAGTACTTTGGAAAGTTGGCTTTTATTTTGAGAGTCGTATTCTTAGTTAATTATCTTGGAGTAGGTTTAAAACAATGAGGTCTATGAGTGATTGAGGAATTGGAGTTTATATTTGTACAATGAGATGATTTTAAGTGTTAAGAGGTAACTCTTCGATCCATCCGCGACTGGGGCACAAAAATATTCATGTAATAAGATAATCCAATAGAATATGAAGTTAAGAACTAGACGAAGACGTTATAAAGTTAACATTCACCTCCATCTGCTCTTGGTTACGACTTAGCAAAAATGAATCGGCACAAAGATGTTCTACAACCTCATCCTTCTTGCTAGAGGAGGTACTGGTAACAGTCACTTTTGCTCCAAAAGCTTTGGCAAATTTAACACCCACATGACCGAGGCCACCTAGACTGACAATCCAAATATATATGCTTACCCGGCTCTACTAAACCATAATATTTTAAGGGACTATAAACTTTGATCCCAGCATAAAGTAGGGGAGCCAAAACATCAAGTGACATATTTTCGTGTAAGCATCAGAATGGTAATTCATAAGAATCTAGCAATTATTGAAGGCGACTCCCAAAATGTCATCACAGCTGTAGCAAGTCCTGACTCCTCATTGTTTTGGCAAGTTTCTCTTATTATTGCAGACATTCAACAAATCCTCTGTCATCATCAAGGATAGAAACTAGCCAAATTTATCAATCTCAAAATTGATGTGCACAATGGGTAGCAACCAATCTTGTTTTTGGATGCGTACCCTTAGATAAATTCCTTAGATGTTTTCTATATATTGACAGTGGGAAAGACCAAACCTTAAACTCTTGTAAATCTATTTTTAATCTATAATATGCTTGATTAGAAAAAGAAGAAGACATTTTCGGATAATCGAAGGATGTATCGCTCATTATAACCTACCATGATGTCTGAGTAGCCTCCACATATGTGACTGATCCGTCATAGTACTAATGCCAACTACCATAGGTTAGTTTCACCTTGGGACAGTAAATTCCATGGTCATTGTTACAATTCTCATAGGAGTGGCAAGTAGTACTAACCCATGCATGCATCCCACTCCCACTTTGTCTCCTAGTTTAACTTTCTTCACCTTTTCTCCACTTCTGTCACTTCCCCGACAATTTCATGCCGACAATTAAAACAATCATGGTAGTAAAACAACTTGGTGCATAAAAGAATTCGCATGTTTGTTGGATATTTTAGGTTACGTAATCCCTTTATAAAAGAAATAGCATCATTTTTCAAAAGAGAAATAGTTCAATATTCATAAAGAAATCTTTTAAAAGTAAATAATCTCGCAAATTAATGTAACTTAATGTAATATGTCATATTGGTTTCTCTTTTACCAAAAAGCACATGAATAAGTACATTGTACAAAAATGCCAAAGGCCTACTATCATGGCATAACACCCTTGTCTCCAAAATGGAGGTCATGGGTTCAACCCCCTCGCCCAATGTATATATATAAAAAAAAAGTGCATTGAAGAAAGAGTCTGTACCTTGGATGGACCTATGCCTATGTGAAGACAGATGCTTTGTATGTGGCAAGGAAATTAGTATGAAAAGAGTGGTAGTAAAGTGAGACCTGTCACAATTGTTGTGATGACAAAAACTTACCTGGGGACAAGTGGGTAGATGGATGTGCCCCATTCATTTTTTATCATGTGAAGGTCCGAGTGGCATATCCCACGGTAAAGAACTTTGACCCTTGCGTCCCTTTCACCGGTTGCCCTGCGGCTGCGGACAATCTATTTTGTCTTTTGTTTACGCTCATGTCTTCTTTTTCAATACGGCCCTGAAATGGGAATATCCTGGCCACAATTGCAAAACGTTTGATATGTAATCTTCTTGGCCACATAGACATGCAGTTCTGGTCCAAATGTTTTAGCCTTGCTCATAAAGTAGAAATTTAAAGTTGGATATTGAATTGTTCCTCTGTTTGCATGTGGTTCTCGATGAGTAATGCTTTTTTCTTCAATAATGTATAGATTGGAGAGAAGTGGACAAGTCGGCCAGCTAGCTGTATGATCTACAGCGTTCGATTACTCTTGTAATATATAGGCTGTAAAGAATATGCATGTGTGGACCCAACTATATATTAAATGTAACACCTTGGGCCAGTGCCAAACCCAGCCCAACTTGATGCAAAGCGCACCGTTTAACTCGCTCAGCAGATTGTTTTCCCAGTTCCTCTCCATCCCGAAAATCCCTCTTTTTTGATCTCCAACTCCCCACCACTTGCGACACTACCCATGCACGTCTACCCCTTTTCATTCTCTGGGGTTTTTCATATCACCCAAATAAATATACACATATATCTCATGCCTTTGGAAACTGCCTAATTACGTCGCTGCAACCAGCCACAAGAATCACCCAGCCTCTCCCCGTTCGATGCCAACCTCCATCTCCACGTAAAACCGACGCCACAACCAGCCCACATGAAGCCGTAGCCAACCCTTACGTTTTAATCGTCATAAGCCGTCTCTGCACCACCCTCGGATTAGATCAACCGTGAGTCAGACTCCCTCCACCGTAAACCACCAACACCGAAAGATAGCCCACTGCAAAACTCCTCCACGCCTTGGTCACGTAAACACACCCCAAGCCGGCAGCACACGTAGCCGTCACCAATGGCGGTTCTGCAACACTTAGAGTACTGGAGCCACCCCGTTGCTGCTGTCAATTTTCTCTGCCACTGCACCACTACCAAAGTGCCGAGAACAACCACCTGCTTAGTGAACCGAAACTCCTCTGTTTTGGCTCCGAAAAACAGAGCAATTGGTTGCTCCTCCAAGCACGGTAGTTTCTGCACTACCAACCCTTTCGGACGTCTCCTCCGCGGCGCAAAAGGAACCCACTGTCCAGCATCTTGGCCACCCTAGCCACCGCTCACTCCCGGTATGTTCACGTCGCACCCCACGGCTTTCATTTCCGTATATTCTGGTTTTCACCGTGCACTCTCTCTCTGCGTCCGCTCTTCTCTCTCTTCTCTCCCCATGCTGTGCCACCACGCCTAGTCGTGCCGCCGTCGATAGTCACCCAGGCCGTCGCCGCACGTAACTCTCTTGGTAAGGAGCTCTCCGTCTCCCTTACGGTGCTCTCATATCTCTCTCTCTCTCTCACTCGTCTCTTTTTCTCTCAGTACGACGCCGCCGGGACAGGCATTCTTCTTCGCCGCACCGCACGCAGCTCCTCCCTTCTCGGTGAGTATCCCGCGCCCCTGCCTCGCCAACTGTTGCACGTAACACATGAAAACGTTTTTCTTATAAAGTTTTGCTATATAAAAGTAAATTTACTTACCGTGTTAATATTCTTACCTTCGTATTCTAAATTTTTAATTCGTATTATTTTAATAAAAATTTATTTTCTAACTAATTATGTTGAATAAATAGATATATTAGTGTACAGAATCACTTACAATTAATTTTTTTTTTTTTTATAAAGTAATTGTTACAAAGGCTACGTAAATTTAATTTAAGATATTATTTTGATATGAAATTACAATATTGCCCTTATTATTGGATGGTTTCATTTTGGAATTATGTTTATACTAAATCTGTTTTTACGTGATCTTTGTGGGAAGTATAAGAAATTGTACAGAAAATAAATAGGATTTTTAAATTGTACTAATGGTAGCAAATTATTTTTATAGTAAGTGTGTACTTTTATTTTGAGCATTTTAAATATGATTAAAGCTATTTTTTTATTTAATAAAATTTTATTAGTACTTATCTTAAGTGTTGATTGATATCAAGGAAATTTAGAGAATCAGGTATTTTAGAATTAAGGGATATTTTAAGGTTATGGGAATTTTTAGGTATTGAAGAATTAAAATAGATATTTTAGAAGTTTAGGCTTAAATGGTTTAAATTTGTGATTGATTGGAAATTTATAGAATTATGTGATTATTTTATAGGTGACGATTTATAGTTAACTCGATATTTTTTGAGGAAAATTCTGAAAAACTAAGAAGTTCATATAAGCGGGGTTTCTATGCTAGACTTTGTATAAAATAAAATGATATGAGGTCCCTCTTGGAAAATATGCATATTTTGTCATGAAAAGAAATCTGAAACGACTTCATTTATTTGTTCTGCATTATTCATGAAATTCTGTATAAGAATAAAATATTTTCTAGCATGACTGGTGTAGACATGAGCTTATCTTTGACATTCTGTTATTGAACTGAGAAAAAAATGAGCGAATATGAAAATTTGATAAACTTTGCATGTGACGTGAAGATGTTTTGAATCTGTTTTGGAAAATGTGAAATGATCTGAATTTCAGTATTCTGTTTTGATATGATGTGGCATAAGAAAAAATTTTGGCATGACTTTCTAATTTTGTTCATACTCTGATTTTGATTCTGTTTTGACTCTGATTCTGATTTTGATATGGCGATTTTGATTCTGTTTTGCTTTGATATGTGGCCCTTTCATGAGATATAATAGTGACCTCTGGCCCTATCACGGGATATATTAGTGACCTTTGACCTTGTCACAGGATACAATAGTGACCTCTGTCCTTGTCACGAGATATAATAATGGTCATTGCTCTGAGTGCAATTGCTTTGATAACATTCTGATTTATGTTCTGCTTGGCTTTCTGTAGAATGCACAACCTTATGACGGGGTTAAATATGACGTTTTTTTTTTATATGGTACTCTGATATGATATGATAAGATGAAAATGTTCAGTCATGTTGTACCAAATGAGTTTTTGAATATGAAAAGCTGGTTTTTGAATATGAAATGTTTGAAGTGTCGCTCTGATTTTCTGATAATATTTATTTTTAAGATTTACATATTGAAACTGAAATGTTTTATTTCTACATTCGTAACTCTGTGAAAATGCTCATGTTTACATACTAGTATATATTCTCTACTTACTGAGTTGTTGATAACTCACTCATTTTCTTCATAACAATTTTCAAATATTTTTATGGTTCAGCTGCAGAACAAGAGTAAGAAGTATTGGAAAAGTCTGAAGATCATAGACGAATGAGTGCTAAGGATACAAGTATTTTGGAGGATCATAATTAGTAGTTTTATCTTTAATGGTTATTTTGTTATGTTAAGTTATGAATAATTTGAGTCTTTATAGGGATCTATTTTATTTTATTGAGGTTTTTGTTTAGTATTTTTGTGGAGGGATACGAATTTTTGGATTGAAAATAAATTATGATTATGGATTATTGGAAATATTCTTAACTAATATAGGAGCTAACTCTCCAGACTTCCAAGAACATGATGTTACATTAAATATGAGTGTGTGAAACTTGTACGTGATAGGATAGTATTTAGCATTATTCTTAATTAATATATATATATATATATATTTATATATAGTGTATTTGAAAAATTTGTTGTTCTGGTTCGTCTCAAATTTTGATTCGCATGATGGACGTAGAAATTATGGACCCTAGATTTATTTAATGACTCAACGTACTTAGCATATTAAAATGGAGGTAACGCCATATTAGAGAAACAAACTAAAAAGTAATTATTTAAATCTCAGGCAACAACCAGATTTATTACACTGCATGTAATAGAAATTTAAGAACACAGAAATAGGAAAATGAGTTCTTATTCCACGTTGATAAATTATCATGCAAGGAGGACAGCCTCGTTTTGGCAGCTAGAGATAGAAGCTAAATAGCGAGCATTTAAGCAAACTCTTGGAACAAATACAAAGAAACCAAAACATGCAGATCATTAACGTATTCTTCAATGGTTGGTAGAAGCCAAGCTGTTTCCAATGTCAATGACAAACCGGTATCTTACATCACCCTTAGCAAGACGCTCCATTGCCTTGTTAAGGTAGTCTAATGGAATAAGCTCAATGTCTGCTGTGATGTTATGTTTTGCAGCAAAATCTATCATCTCTTGGAGTTTCCTTCAATCCTCCGGTGGCACTGCCCGCAACCATCTTTCTCCCTGTTAAGACAAGTCTTATTAACTCTATAGCTATATATGAACAAGCTGGAATTCCAACTTATAACAAAGGGAAAAGTTAGTAATTGACTTCAAAGGAAATTACCCATAAGCAGAGGAAAGACTGGTAGCTCAAGCGGCTTCTCTGGTGCACCCAACATAACAAGCTTTCAATGAGACTTTATATACCAATTAAGGGCAGAATAGAATGCACAGCAGATACTGTATCCAGTATTCCATCAAACGTGCCCTGGGCAGCCTGTACAAATTTAATAGTTTTAACAATCACTCTCTATTAATATTATCAGACTATCAAGAGGAGAACTAAAGAAAAATGTTGTTAGCTAACACTCACCTGCATTTGTTCTTGGTCACGACTATGTAATAACGAATCAGCACCAAGATGCCCCAGAGCTTCATCCTTCTTGTCGGCGGAGGTACTAATTACAGTCACTTTTGCTCCCAAAGCCTTGGCAAATTTAACACCCCATGACCAAGTCCACCTAGGCCAACAATCCAATGTGTTTACCCGGCTCCGCTAACCCATAATATTTCAAAGGACTGTAAAAGTGTTATCCCAGCACAAAGGGGAGCACTAGCATCGAGTGGTAAGTTTTCAGGGAATCGAAGGATGTAGCGCTCATTAGCTACCA
>CM056953.1:26565764-26588902 GCA_029856935.1 Cyclocarya paliurus
AGTTGGCTTGACACGACTCGACACTTCGCCTCGAGCCAGATAAGTTGGCTCGACATGCGCTCGACGTGGCGCTCCAGCGAAGCCTCCCAGAGAGGTCCGCTCGACGTGCGCTCGACTCAGCGCTCGAGCGAACTCAGGCAGAGAGGTCCGCTCGATGGTCGCTCAACATGTCGCTCGAGTGAAGTTCTGAAAGTTAACCTGCGCTCGACTCGAGCTCGACATTTCGCTCGAGCCAATGTTCCAGAAACTCAAATCTCAGTGTGTTTAAAGCGCCGTGAATCAAATGGGCTATAAATAGAACATCTTGTTCTATTCTTGTGTGTGTGGAAAAACAGAGCAAAAACCCCAAGTGTTTTCAAGAGCCATTGAGAGAACATTTTCCTCACCTTGTGAATCTCTCTTGAAAGAACATATATCCACCACACCACACACAAGATCAAACCTCATACAAGTCCATCCAAGTGGACGTGTGTTTTATTGGCCGGAAGGTTTCCGGAGTTGTTGTTGATGCAAAGATCGAGAGGTTCTCTCTGGTGGAATGCTATAGAAAGGTCGGAGTTCCGACACTACATGCATGTAGAGATCGAGTGGGTCACTCGTGGTGTTGCAGACAAGTTTAGGAACTTCAAAGGTTTTGTAAGTGTCACTAAATTGGTTGTAACAATTAAAGTTTCTATAGTGGATTTGAGGTGGTGTCTTACACCCGGAGTGGTTTTAGATTTTGTGAAGAGGTTCTTCAAATGAGTTTCCACTCCGTGAACAAATCTCTATGTTGATTGTCTGTGTGATTGGTTTCTTTATTTATTTGCTTGCTTGTCAATATTTTTTGTTAAATCAGAAAAATCGATCTACACCTATTCACCCCCTCTAGGTGTTGTGTTGGTAGAACTACTGCTTTTTCACTCTTCAATTATTTTATGTTAATTTCTGTCCATTTTGTTCATTCATATCTATAGAGTTAACTGGACTTGTTCTAATAGGAAGAAAAATGGTTGCGGGGATTGCGATCGGAGGAATAAGGGAAACTCAAGAGATGATAGACTTTGTGGCAACACATGACAACATCACGGCAGACATGGAGGTTATTCCAATGGACTAAGTGAACAAGGCAATGGAGCGCCTTGCAAAGAGTGATGTTAGATACCGATTCGTATTTGATATTGGAACAGCTTGGCTTCTACCAACCATTAAGGACTAGCTTAATTAATTTGTTTCTTCCATTTCTAGAATTTGTTCCAATGATCTTTTTTAATTAGTCAGTACTGTGTATACGTTGCATTTATCTTGTCCACCAAGATAATATTGTATTTGGCACCCAATAATTAATCAGTGTGGAATATAAAAATGTTTTTCTATCAACTTAAATTTCCTACAGGCTGTAATATATATTCCCTTATAATATCTTCTTTTTTTATTTAAATCATGACAAGCTAAATTTCCTACAAGCCGCAATATATAGTCCCTTATAAGCGCCCCCAAAGTGCATAGCTTTCGGCCAAAGCTGGTTGAGTTACATGTCTTCTGTGCGCATAGACAAATGCCAAGATTTCCCCACCCGTATCTCTTCTAATGACCTCCAATCCTATTTTTCTGCTCTTTAATTGGATCTAAGGTAGCATCCCAATTTGCCTTTATAGAATTCAATTATGGTTTTGTCCAGTGGTTGATTACACTCTCTATGCCAACTGTTGTATGCCTCCATTTCAGCTAAATCTAAGCAGAGTGGTAGGCTTCCATATGTTCATTGGCTATATGGATCACCTTTCTTGGGCTATGAAATTGATCCTCAAAGATGAAAACATTTATTCTTAGCCACATCTTACGCGCGCACACTTGTTGCAATCCATTCCATCTCTGCCTTTTTAATCTTTCTCATCAATTTATCCCACATCTCGAAGAAATCCTCTTCAACTATAGCCCATTTCGGAACTAGACTTGAGTCTTCTGCACACACATCACTAATGTCATTCCCTACCTTCGAGAGAAACATTTTCACCCCTCTAGTAACATTCAGCTCCCATGTGTTCCTCCAGCTTCCCTCTCTTGAATTCTCCTCAAACGTTTCTCCCTTTAATCCCTTTTCTTGGTTTATGTCCACATAGTATGCACTCCTAACTATGAAAAGGCCATCTTTAGTGTACCCCCAGTTTAATTTATCCTCAGCTCCCAACCTATTAAAAGGGATATTGCGGATATGCTCACCTTCTTCTTAATGAGGATCTCCTTCCTTGCCTGAGACAAGAAATTGTTCCTCCAATTGCCTATCTTTTGCCACACTTGCTCCTTTACACATCTAAAAGTATTGTATTCTGATTTTCCCACCATGGCTAGAAGCCCCAGGTACTTTTCACAGCTATGACACACAACTGCTCTTGCTGCTCTTAAGATCTTCTTTTTGTCAATTGCACAAGTATTTGAACTGAAGAGAATGAATGTTTTATCATTGTTGATAACATGACAAAAAGCTATTTCATACTTGTAAAGGATATCCTGTAGCTTGGCTCATTCTTCCTTCTTAGCTCTTCCAAATAACACAATCATCAAACAATAAATGTTTAATTCTAATGCCTCCCCTAGCCATTGAGACTCCTCTGGTATCTATTCTCTAGTCAGAATGGTTAACTGTAGAACTTAACTCTTCAGCACAAAGTATGAACAAAAAAAAAAGAGGGAATCTCCCTGTCTCAAGCCCTCAGGGAAAGATCGTTTCTCATGGGTTCCCATTGACTACCACTGAGTATGAGACAGAAGTTACACAACTCATTAACAAGTGAGTCAATTTTTCATTGAATCTCAGCTTCCTCAAAACTACCTCTAGGTAACTCCATTATATTCTGTCATAGACTTTAAACATATCTAACTTCATGGCCATGCTACCAGTCTGGCCTTTTTGTCTTGTCTTCATTGCGTGGAGAGATTCATATGCCATCATAATATTATATGTTATAAGCCTCCTAGAAATAAAAGCACATTGGATATGATCTTATACAATACATTACACAAACTAATTGGCTAAAATCACTAGCAAACTTAGGATCTTTGACTTTTGGGATTAAAGCGATTTATATATAGCTAAGAGAATGAGAAAAAGTACCATTCAAGAAATTCAGGATTGCATTGCATACCTCATCTCCAACAATGCCCCAGTGGTTCTTATAGAAGCATGCTGCTCCATATCCATCTAGCCCTAGTGATTTTAAAGGATCCATCTTGTGTATTGCTACCTCAACTTCTAATATGGTAAAATTCTGTGAAAGATTATCATTAATCATGGCTATTACTTTTGGTTCCACATTTCTCAACCATGTAGAAATGTCTTCTATTGAAGGCACAGAATAAGTAAACAAGGCCTCAAAAAGAGACTTGAAAGCCTCCTCTATCTCATTTGGTTCTTTAAAAGATCTGTTATGTGAGTCACATATTTTCTCGATTTAATTGTTCCTCCTCCTCTCATTAGCATATGCATGAAAATAGTGAGTATTTCTATCTTCAAACTGGTACCGGTTCTTCTTTACCTTTTGTCCCCATTTCAAGTCTTCTTGATCCAACATATGACCCAACTCCCCCTAGATTCTTCTAATATCCTCTATGTTATGGCTCCCTTATTCAACTTGCAAATTTTTTAGGCATTCAGTTTTTTCTTTGATTTCCTTCCCCCTATCCTTTGCACATTGCTTACTCCACCTTATCAAAGCACCACTGCATTGCTTAAACATTGGTGGGGCTAATAACAACCTTTACCAAATCACTATCCTTTGAATCAAAACACTAGAGGTAACTCCCCAATATCTTCATCTATCAAATGACGTTTAGAATTTGAATCAAAAGAAAGATCAGAAATTTACTTTTTCACGAGCTCCCATCTTCCATTTACCCCCTAATTAACTCCTTTTACTCAGCTTCCTAGTATGTGCACCAGAGCTTCTTTCATTGTTCTTCTTATTAAAGCCTCATTCACAGGCATTGGTGATGTTAGGTTCCCGATCTCAATTAGAATTGGGCCCCTTAATAAGCCCCTGATTATTTAAGCCTAAGATGGCTAGGTAATAATTTCATTTCCATTTGTCCCCTCTTTCCCCATTCCATTTATGTGCTCATTATGGATATCCACCCCTATCAACAAGAAATATTCTTCGTCACAGATCTTAGTGACTTACTGTTGACCTCGGTCTTCATTAACATCTACACAATCTATTATTTCCTTTCTTTCTCTCTCATCCCATAATTATCTCCTTTATTATTGTCACTTCCAACTCCTTATCCATTTTTCAAAATTGTATCAATTCAACAACCCGATGCTGGTGTCAGAGCGCAAGTCACTTTCCCGGCAACCCAATTATCATCTTTCTAAACTCCTTTGAATTTTCTTTACTCATGTGCCATAGTTATCACACCACTTCTCCTCCATATATTGGGATCGGCCCAAAGCCAACCCCTAATTGTTCATCAACAACAGACTGACCATGTTTCTACCTATCTTTTATTGGGCATCCCAAAGGATTATGGATGAATCAGACACATGCAAAACAAATGCGAGGAAACATTTCATACTTTAAAGGAACCCATAACCAATTCCCTTGCATCGTAATTGTCCTCCTTCTTGCAATTGCTTTTGTCATATTCAATTCAATTTGAACCCAAAGGAAATTACCCCATCCACAATCATCTGCTTGGATATCAACGTTGATTACCCTGTCAGTAGTGCTACCAATTTGTTCCCCACAATTTGTATTCATGCATGCCAACTATAAAATGTGCATTTGGACCCTGAATATCTCCTATGTAAAATTCATCTTATGTGGTTGAGTAAAACCATAAAAAAGGTTGAGGACAATCAGGTTGTTGTTGAACAACCAAGACTTCTCATCCCAAACTTTCTGTTTATTAACTTGGGTGGCGAAAGTCATCACAAAAACATTAGTTCTTACCTCCTAGAAATAGGCTAGTTTGCTTACTCTCCACACTTTAGCCATATTGGATCCTATAATATCATTTTCGATATTCTTCTTTGAAAAGACTCTCTCTACCAAGCTTCTAGCTTCCTTATTATTCTTATCATACAAAACCTCTTCTTCTACTTGTATAAAGGAATGCTCTTATTCCATTAAGCATAAAAGTCCATCATTCTTGCATCATAACTATAAAACCCATGGCCAGGCCCACGAACAACCCAACCATAAAGGCTAAAATCACTCTGTTTCAATAAGTCTCTCTTTCCCCTTTAGTGTTTCTTCTTCCCTTATATTCCCTCCCCCACTAGCCCTCTTCCCCGATACAACCCCCCCACGTATTTGTAATTTTCTATTTTTTTTCTCACATCCAAACCTCTCTCAACAGACTCACTCTCAAACTCTCCCTTTTCTATAAGTTTTCTTGGTCATCATTGGTGCTGCAATTTTGTGGGTTCCCAAATTTCATCACCATCGAGCTTCCTCACCGAAACGGTATTGAGCGACGGTAAACTCTCTCCCATTTCCCCTCTTCTCACACCACACTCACTTCAATTTTTCACTAACAAATTCACTCATCACTTGTCACTTCCACCGGGTCCTTTATGTGCACCATTATTCAATGCCACCGCCGTTCTTCCTCATTGCATCTGTAAGCAACTATTCAACACCCTAATTTATTTTTTCTCTATCCAACTGTCACTCTCTCTCTCTCTCTCTCTCTCTCAAATCACTACTTCAGTAGGTCTTGTTTAGGTAAATTTCCCTTGGTTACTATCATAGAGAGCCTAATCGTAGCACATCTTCGCACATGACCACAACTGCAAATCTACCCTTCTTGCACTCTCTGTTCTATTTCTCTCCATTGTTTCTTTATTTTCAGTTGGTTGTAAACTTCCTTTTGGTGTGCTGTAGAAAATTCTTTAGGTCTGCACCCTCATCTATGCTCGGTTTTAAACATTGTGCTCCATTGTGTATGTCCAAGTCGATCATCACATCCAACAGTAACCCTCTTTAAGTTTTAAAATGTGACTAAATTAGGCCAACGGAGACGACTTCTCACTACCAAGATAACTTCATTTCGTTTGTTGATTTCGTTTATACCATCGTGTGACACTGTCAAAGATAAAACGTAAATATTAGTGTTGTTTGTTGGTTCATAGGGCAATATTTATGTCCCTGGACAAAGTTGCTCTGCTTGCTCATTTGAATGGCCCCCTCACGACATTAGGTATGATACTTCAGTGTAATAGGCTCGATTGCATGGTTACATGCACGTTATGAATAAATTATGTTTGCTAGAAATTTTTAATGAATTATACTTATATGATAGAACTTACTGGTCATGCATTTTCTGGATGAGTTGTGGTGTTGAGAGTCTCTTGGCTGTGAGAGGTGGATAGAGGTATGTATAAGGAGACTGTTCGGATTAATACAGCTATGTAGGTGGAGTTACATGGTTGTTTTGAGTTATATGTTGGTTGTATTTGGGTTTATATGTTGACTATTGGGGTTGATGTGGTGTTTCCATGGGATGATGTGTGTGGACTGGTTGTGTTGGACTTGTCACGATGGTGGGTCGTTGGTGACGTACATGCAAAAATTCTAATTGTTTGGTGTTACTATTTGAGTTGATGTTGGTTGTCGGGGTTGTTTTATGGCTTGTTTTGTGATGAATATGTTGGGTTGGTTGTGTTGGACGTGTTGTAAGTTGTATGGATGCTCGGGGTTGACGTGAGTCCTAGTTCGATCATGATGTTGTTGTTTGGGTTGTGTGTAACATGTGGAGAGTGGCTACTGTAGTATTGTGGGCAGGTGATGATTGTGTGATAGTGTAGTCTGTGAAATGGTTGAGTGATTTACATATAGGGAGTAAATGGGTGATGGTTGGTTGTTGGATATGTTTGTTTGTGGGCTGTTTTATGTACATAAGTAGTTACGAGCTTTTTATTTTCTATTCTTAATAAGGTGGAATGTTTGTTGGCAAGGTTATGTGCTGGTGTGGGTTATTAACATATGAAAAAAAAATTATTTAGGTTATTGTGACACAGCTAGATTACGATCCCAAAATGTAGATAATATGTTGCAAGAGTCAGGTATGTGAGGTTCCTATGTTAGTCTTTGCATAAAATAAATGGACTGGGTTGATTTGTGAAAAATATGCTTATTTGTTTTGAAATGAATTGTGAAAACAATCTCAATTATGTATTCAACATTACTCATGAAATCTATATAAAATAGAGGTATTTTCTATCATGATTGATGTAGAGATGAGCAAACATTTGGCATTCAGTTTTCTGTTGTATAAAAAGTATGAATATGAAATTTGAAAATGTGTGCATGTTATATGAATATGCTCTGAATCTATTTTGATTATGTGAAGATGATATGATTCTGTTCAATACTTTATTTTGATATAATGTGGCATCCGAAAACCTTTGGCATAACATTCTGATTCTGTATTTGGTTATGTTTCTGCTCTGACCTTACCACAGGTGTAAAGCTATGGCCTCTGTTATATGGTTTGTACCATCTTCTCTGTCTCTGAATACGCCCACTTTGGAAACAAAGTGATTTTCTGCATGGTTTTTTTTTTTTGTGTACACACTTAGGGCTCCGAGAATGATAAGGGGAGGATTCACTTCTGTCTCTACCCAGTTTAGCCACCAGAAATAGCACAACCTTGTCACAGGGGCTAAATATGGTCTCTAATCTAATATGACATGACGATGACATTTGGTTATGCTATGCCAAATGACTTTTGAATATGAAAATTTTGAACTAATATTAGTCTGATATGTTGATAATATGTTTTGGTTCTGAATTCTGAACTCTGTGAAAAAGCTCATATTTATATACTGATATATGTTCTCTACTTATTAAGTTGTTGATAACTCACTCTTTATCTGCACAATATTTTTCAAATGATTTTGAAGATTCAGCTGGGAATCAAGATTAGGAAGCATGGGCCGGGTTTAGTTGAGGATTGTTTATTGAGTACCTAAGGGTACTGTAGTTATTAGAATATATTGTCCTCATGTTGATCCAATTTATTGCGAAATTGATATTATTATGGAGAATTTGTGGAGTTATTAATTTATCTTGTTGGATTATTTCATTGATAATCTTGTAGGGATTATATATACATTTGGTTAAAATAGATAAATTTATGTTTATAGATTCTTTGGAAATTATATTTGTATTATTGAGAGATGATTAGTTGACAAGAGCTAACTTTCTGGACTTTCGAATATAGGACATTACAATGACAGTCCGTTGAGGCAGGGGAGGGGAAAAAATCCCATCCACCCCACCCCCCACCTAGGCAACACATTTTGTCTAAAAAAAATTTTTTTTTCTTGGTCCAAAAATATTTTTTTAGACCCAAATTATAATATAATTTAAATAATAAATTAAAATTTATAAATATAAAAAGAACTTAAACACATTAGAGTTAGATTTTGGATTGTTTTGACCTCCTAGGCCAACTTTTATATAGGAGGCCAAGGTAATACAATAGTCATCCTTAAGCAATGTGGGACTTACTATCAGAATGAAGAAGTTGAAAGGAGAAGGCTTGAGGGAGGATGAGAGGCTTGGAGGTAAGTTATGGGTGAGGGAGGAACGACCTATTTATAGGTCGTAGGTTGGGGCTGGGTGAACACAGTTGCATCTGCGATTGGGGGTGTGGGATGGTGGGGAAACTGCGAGCATCGCACGCGTGGCACTCGATGGGTTGTGGGTAGCAGCAGCATGCATTTGCCATGGTTGAGGCTTCATGGGTCGCAGAGAGAGGAGAGAGAGAGAGAGAGAGAGAGGCTCGCGCAAATTGGTGGAAATGGAGGGGGCGGCAGATGAAGACGGTGTCCAGTACTCAAAGGATGTGTGGCAATGGCGGGATGGCGACGGAACGAGGTGTTGCAGGGCATGGGTTGAGTGAAGAGGGAGGAAGAAGTAGAAAAGAAAAGGAAAAAAAGAAGAAAGGGTTCATGCTGTGCTAGAGGAGAAAATGAAATTAGGGTTTTCTACAAAGCTCAAAACGATGCTGTAAAGGGGTAGGGAAAAATTCACCTCTAAAGCCATCAAAACGATGCCATTTAGGTGGGTGGGCTAGGCTCCCACACTAACCCATGGGCTGGGCTTGATTTCTTCCTTTCTCATGCCTAGATTCAGCCCACATCATTCAAAATAAATAATTAACCCACAAACAACCACTTGGGCTCAAATTTTTTCTTAAAGAAAAAGCCTAAATACACAAAAAATATATTGGGCTTCACAACTTCTGTTACATGTCTTGGATTTTTTGTCTCCATAGATGGCATCCATGCAGATCAATTGAAAGTGGAAGCCATTTTAGAGTGGCAAACCCCCAAGACCCTACACGAGGTGCAGAGCTTTCATGGATTGGCCTCCTTTTATTAACGATTCATCTGCAATTTCAGCACTCTAATCATGCCCATCATAGAGTGCCTAAAAGGGTTGTCATTCCAGTGATTCGAGGAAGCAGAGATCGGTTTCCAGCTGGTCAAGGAGAAGATGACTAAAGCACCAGTCCTGACACTCCTAGATTTTAAGAAGATCTTTGAGGTAAATTGTGATGCTTCCGGAGTGGGTGTTGGCGGTGTCCTGAGTCAAGAATGATGACCTATTGCATTTTTCAGTGAGAAACTGTCAAGATCGAAGAAAAACTATTCCAAGTACAACTTGGAGTTATACACCATTGTACAATCCTTGAAAAACATGCAACATTATTTGGTACAAAAGGAGTTCATTCTGATTACTGACCACGAGGCATTGAAGTACATCAACGAGCAACACAAGCGGAACAGACAACATGCAAAGTAGATCGCCTATCTGCAAGAGTTCGTGTTCTTGCTGAAACACCCAATCAGGGAGCTTGAAATGGGTCGCAGACACTTTAAGCTGACGTGTGGCCCTCCTCACTACCCCTAGTACCAAGGTGGCAAACTCTGACAACTTCAGGGATTTGAATGTCGAAAATCCAAGACCTAAGACCTTTACACTCTGTTAACTGTACTTGATGGTTCATGGCTTGATGTAAGTATGGATTTTGTTTTAGGTTTACCCAAGATCCAACGCGCCATGGATTCAATCTTTGTCGTGGTCGATCGATTTTCTAAGATGGCCCATTTTGTAGCTTGTAAGAAGACCATAGACGCCACTCAGATTGCCCACCTTTATTTCATGGTGTTCCTCGATCTGTCACCTCAGACAGAGAGACAAAGTTTATGAGTAATTTCTGGAAGAGTTTGTGGCAAAACTCGTAATGAAGCTGAACTTTAGTAGTGCCTACCACCTCTAAACGGACAGGCAAACCAAGGTGTTGAATCAAAATTTGGTCAACCTCTTGAGATGTTTGGCGAGTACTAAGCCAAAACAGTGGGAGCTTGCCTTATTGCAGGTGGAGTTTGCTTGCAACCGATCCAAGAACCAGACTACCTGATTGAGCCCATTTGAAGTTGTGTATGATCAAAATCCGCTAGGCATCCTTGATTTGGTCCCTATCCCACGGATTGCTCACCTAAACGTTAAGCTAAGGAGATGATAGAGCACCTTCGAGGAGTACACAACCAAGTCAAACGAACAATTCAGGTGAGTAATGTAAAGTACAAGGTTCACGCCAACAATGGTCGCCCTAGGTACTTTTTGATGTTGGAGATCTTGCTTGAGCTGTATTAACCCAAAATCATTTTCCTGTTGGAGAGTACAATAAGTTGAAGGATATGAACCCAATCCGGAAAGCTCTCTTCGACGTGCACGTCGTGGTGGCCATGCTTTGCTTGGGGGGGCCTTTGTCAACCCCAAAATCAGTCGTTCTTACTTCCAAATCATCAATTTTAATAAACTCTTTCATTTTTTGTTAATTTTCTTCTATGATAATGCTTATTTTTAGCAACACTTTTATTTTGGATTCTTAGGCTACATTTTAGTCATAGTTATCTTATTCCTTATTCTATTATTTGGCCTTTATTATAGTGTTGACATTCATCATTAACTATTTAAGCCCTGCTTGTGGGCCTCAAAACATAGAACAAAGCACAATTAATAAAATCATGACAAATAATGCCAATTTAAAAATGCAGATGCATGACAGGTAGTTATTGGATAGCATGGCATAGCACAAACAAGCATCATACAGACCTCACAGTTGTCACAATTCCAACAAATTCACAATTTTCCAAATTAGACCCAATTCCCAAAGCTCCACCTGGTCCTAGCCCATGCTATCCAATAACTGCCTGTCATGCATCTGCATTTTTAAATTGGCATTATTTGTCATGATTTTATTAATTGTGCTTTATTCTGTGTTATGCTGTGAAATCTACAAAAAACTTGTTTTGATGTCATTAAAAGCTTATTTTGTGGGTATATGGATATCACGACCCCAAACCGAGGTGGGGTATTATCCTAGTAGAGCTCCTCTGGTCACTTGGGAGCATGTAAAACTGAGTGACGTCCCTGGATTATGGGTGACAGTTGGCTCGGCCAAGATGGTAACACTCTTGGCACGACCCCATGACCCCTTTGCTGGCAGGGGCTAGTGGATGTCTTGTACATACGTGCCAGGCGTGGAGCTGGACATCGCTCATTACGAAGTCGCGCACATAGTCAGTCGTTACATGTGGTGTGATGAAGGGAGCCAGAGTGTGCAGATGGTCCCGAGGGGAGATCATGGTACACACCGTAATAAATAGATGTAATTGGGTATAAATTGGATTTTTGGAGTGAGTGGCTATAATTAAATGATTTTTTTTTTTTGCAAGTTCACAAAAACGGGTATTTTGGGAAAGTCTCTCATGACTATTGTGTATGTTTGTTTGTATGCTTCCATGTTTGAACTTCATAGTTGTTGATCTGTGGATTTATTTGCTAAGATTGCGAGATCTCATTGTGGTATTCTCACCTACAGCTTTGTTTCATGGAATCGTAGACTTTGATATAAAGGATGGGTTTGAGCATGATGGACCGACCCCACTTGAGGATTGATGACCTGAGGTTTATTTCTTTTGTAGTTGATGGACTTCTACTTTTATTCTTACTTTGATCAGCTAGATGATTGTAATAACTTTATGGAGGACTTCTTGTTGGGTTATATTTTAAATGTTTTGGTATTTAGTTTTAAACTGCTTTATTATATTTTTTCCATTGCGTTTATAAACTGTATACATATTGTATATCTACACACACTTGCACTTAGCGATGGGGTGTGTGACCCTATTGGCCATCACCCAAATGTTGCGATTCCTATCAAATCACACATGGGGGTCGAGGGCACCACAGAAGTGAAAAATGAGCATTTTTTCCGGTTGATGAACAGACACTCCTTTCGTAATGTCTCAAACTATAGATGAGGATATCATCAAAGTATACGACTACGAACCTTCCCATAAACAGCCGCAATACCTAATGCATAAATCTCATAAATGTGTTGGGTGCGTTGGATAGCCCAAAGGGCATGACCAACCACTCGTAGAGACTGTGTTGTGTCTTGAACATTGTCTTTCACTAGTCGCCAGGGCATATTCAGATCTGGGGATACCCACTTTTAAGATCAATCTTGGAGAAGATTTTAGAGCCTGACAACTGATCCAACATTTCATCCAAGTGGGGAATTGGGAATCTTTACTTCAGGTGATTTTGTTAATGGCTCTGTTGTCCACGCTCATGCACCATGAACCATCTTTCTTGTGTACCAGGAGGGTAGGAACTGCACATGGGCTCATACTCTCACGGATGTAGCCCTTCTCTAACAATTCCAAAACTTGGTGCTGCAATTCTTCTGATTCCTTGGGAATGAGGCAATATGCTACTCTGTTGGATAAACTAGATCTCGGCATCAAGTCAATCTGGTGTTGTATATCTCTCATGGGTGGAAGACCAGGGGGAATATTACTGTCACTTCTCTCCCAACCACAATATTATTGTTATCCCTTTAAAATAAGAACAAACTTAACAATTTTCTAAAATAGGGGAAAGGCCCCAATCCTAAATCCACTGGAGGTGCCAAATCTCCATGCTCGTATCCAACATCATACCCGTCCTTTACATCAAAATCTATGTTTCCAAGGAGTAAGACCATAGTGGAAATACACATGCAGGTGGAAATAAAACAAGGAGAAAATGATAATTTAGCATTTCTCATTTAACCAAAATTTAAATATAAGCAAATAGTAGTCAACTTTATCCAAAAAATTTATTGCTTAACAATTTCAAGTATTCATCACCAGTAATCCCTATGATCTCTCATGATCAATTGTTCGAACATGACACCACATCAAGAAACTAATCAAGGCTTCAGGAAACGTCCTTGACCTTAAGATTTCTCTATCCTCCACCAATTGAGAGGTAACCATTAGACCCGAGACATTTATACCCTCTAATTCCCAGTTGGGTTCACTTGGCCAAAGACATTTATACCCTTTAAAACCAAGCAGGTTCACCAAGCCCAAGATCTTTATAACCCAGAGACATTTATACCCTCTGAATCTCCTTTGCATACATCGAAACTTTATAAACCAGAGACTAGGGGTATAATCAGTCCAATTTGGTCTAGTTTTGTATAACTTTTAAAACCGAACCAGTATACACCGATTTTGAAAATTTAAGAACTAATACCTAACTGATTCACCACCGAAATCGAAACTTTCGGTCTTTCCGATTTTTTCGATTATACAAACTACCTATGTTAGTAATCATATAATATTTACATATGCTAAACTATTAGTCTATTTATATTATAGTATAAGTATATTGTTTTATAACATTACACACTAGTGTATTATTGAATTTAAATGTAGTCTGTATAAGTTCTAACATTTTTATACGAGAAATTTATACCCTCTAAGTCCAATGGGTTTACCTGGCGAGAGACATTTATAACCTCTTAAACCAATCACATTGGTTTTTTGTAGTCGATCTGGTAAATTCCAATTCCAAACCTTTCAAACACATGAGAATCAAGATACTCACACACCCCACATAAAATCCATTTAATCCAAAAACCATCAATATAACAAAATCCAGATTACAATCATAACCTATAGTCCAATTGTACGAATTCCTACAAATAATTATAAAATATCAACTTAGGCCAACAATGAATATTTCACAATTAGTCACATGATGGAGAGCCAGGCAATGACAAATAGTGAACGCAAGGAAATTTCTAACAAGCATTCACAAACTATAATTTAGTGTAAGAGAGGGAAACTCCAACTCACATTCACAAAGTGTAAACCCATGCAAAGGTAGGGTACTCCAACACCCCTGTAATGCCTCAAACCCAAAACCATAAACAGACAGAGTTCCACCAATATTTTCAAAATTTTCTTCCTATTTACAAATATATATCAAATACACAATCTCCAAACTATTCACAACTATAATACAATAATCCTCAAAAATCTATTCACAACTTCGGTTAGAGCCATTGAATTCTAAATAATTACAATATAGATACTCCAACAAAAATTATAAAATAAAATATGACCCTAAGAAAACTCTTTGTACAACTAAAACCATCTTCAAGCAACAAAACCATCAAGCTCCAAAATTTCCAACTTCAAGTGACTAAACCAAGTCCATTCTAAAATCTTTGGCTCATCAAAAGCTATCACTTCAAAGGAATGAACTTTCTACAACTCTGAAAAATATGTAAAATGAAGTGGAGAGCTACCACATGCTCAGTAAGTAGCAATTTAATGGGGGTGTGAGAGTTGGCAATTTTCTTGACTAGAAAACAAGTGAATAAATTCTCTATAAAATAATATGAGCAATACAATTTTATCCCAACCAACATATTCAGCCAAACATCAAACTTAAGGCCACATGATAATAAGAAAATCACCAATATAGCACAAAGATATCATGCCACGAAGACATCAATATACCACAAAGATATCATGCCATAAAGACATCATGCCGCGAGAGATGTCAAACATGTCACAAAAACATTCATATCAAGGGTTCAAGAATAAATAGCATGATCACATACAACTTTCAAATTTAATAAGCCACATAGCATTTTTCAAACATTCCAATCATTACAAAATTCGCAAAAATCCGACAAGCAAAGCCAAAATAGCATAAGAATGTGCACAAATCCAAAGTTTATACAAGTTTGAAATATAATACCCAAGTTTATACAAATCCAAAGTTCACAACACCAAATCTTAAAAACTCTCATATTTAAAATTCATTAAAAATACTACTTATGAGGGATGAAAAATTATCTAATATTTTCGTTGGTGGTGATGAAACAGTAATGAGTAGTGATTGTGGGTGGAGGTTACAAAGAGAGAGAGAGAGAGAGAGAGAGGAGATGTGGGGTCGAGAGAGAACTGAAGAGAGAGATAGAGAGAGAGAGAGGTGTGGGAGAGTGAATTTGAGAGGGGTAAAGGTGAGAGACGAGATGAGAGATGGGTGTGTGCGAGAGGGAGCAAACAAGAGAGTTTGTCGTGAGAGAGAATCAAGGGGAGCATATGGAAGGGGAAGGGGGGGAGTGTTGTAACCCCCTTCACAATTGAAAAACAATGTGAATCTAGAAAAAATCCCAACAACACAATTAATAACAAAAAGAAGTTACAACAAGAGATTTACATTGCCATATACATCAATAGAAAACCAACACAAAGGACATCCTTGAGTCCGATATAAAATAGACAAATTTCAAAGAAAAAAAGATACAAAATGAATGAGAAAACGTTTCTCCAATTTCAAGAGCATTTTATAGTGTTTAGATTAGTTGGTGAGGTTTCCTATTCATAGAAAATAAAATGATACAAATTTACAATTCAGAGAAACATTAAATTTGTGCGATGGCTCACTTGTTATGGCTCCTAGCCCCAAGTGTGTGCACTGGCTTGAAACACCACGCTGCCACTTTCGGATCAAATAAAAGGAATCAAACGGGCGATTTTCCAACGTCGGGATTCGAACCGCTTATCAAGGCTTCTATGATTGTGATCGTGTGATGCCCAAACACTGGAGCACCATGTCACGTGTACAAAATGGACAACTATTTAGAAAGGCATTTCTTTTCATCAGTCGGCTTATATAATTTACACCCCAAATCCTATACACAAAACGAGTTCACTGAAAAATGAACTGGCTCTTCTCTCTCACCCCCAACATCTTCCCTTATGTCTCTTCCTCCCCGCTGGGTTTCGTCTCCTCTTCTCTGTGAATCTCCCGTGCCTTCCTCCCCAAAATCCGTAGAATGTGTGCAGCTCTTTCGTCTCCTCATGCCTTCCTCCCCACAGCGGTGGCCTCCTGTGCATTTCCCCATAGTGCTTCACTCCTCTTGCGGTGATTTGCAAAGCGTTGTGTGATCCTCTCATTATCACTTCCACCATCTTATCTTATTCCAAAACCTCACTTGCAGTACTACAAGTATTCACCTATTTTGGCAACAGCTTGATCTTCGTTACCTGTTGATCTTCTTTGGACTTTTTATTTTTTAGATTTTGAGGTAAATCCAAATGCATACATTCATTCATACACATATCGCAGAAAGAGAGAAGAAAAATCGTCGTGTTCCATGATTAAGACAAGGCGTCTGCAAAATCAATTGGAATACAGACTTACCAAAAAGCATATAAACATCTCTCACTTTTGATTTGCAGGAGGTCCCAAATGCCTTCTAAGTTAACACTGTGTTTGTAACTTTGGCAATTAGTAAGAACTCAAATTCCCATCACCTGGAATAAATATTCACCTGTCTCTATAATATATATTCACTTGAATGGGCACGTGAATGAGCTTTGATCTAAAATAGGAGCCTCTTCCTCTAAAAACTCCCACAAAACCCAAATCCTAAATGTCTTTCCAAGTCTTCCCTCTCTCTCTGAATACCTCTTTCTCTCACACTAGCACAGGTTGTAGAAGATGAAGGATGGAGGCGATAAAAGATATGCTCTTCTTTTGGCAGCAAAGAATTCTGAGTACGTGTAGAAAGTATACGGTGGATACTTCAACGTGTTTATTGCAGCTTTTGGGGAAGAAGGAAGAGGGGGGGGGGGGCTAATGTATAGAAGAACTCATTTAAAAATCATCTAAAAATCTAGAAAACTCAATAAAAAATATTAAAATATTAAAGGTGAACAAAAAAATTAAGAGGTGGCCCCTTGCTCCTTCCACAGGTAGCGCGGCATGTCTAATCTTGGAACTGAGAGAGGGAGTCTAGGTCAACGACGAAGCTAGGATTATAAGTTTGGGATGGTTGAATATTTTTAGGCTAGGATAAATAGTTCAATTAGAATTTGTTAGGAATGCCATCGACAAAGTAATAACATAAATAATTAAAATATGTAAACATATAGAAATAAACAAATAAATTTCGAAATTTCATTCTTCCAATAAATTGAAAAGAAAAAGAAAAAAAAAAAGATGCTAAACTTTGGAAACGAGTTATATCTGAATTATAAAAAAAAGATGGATAATTATATATGAAGGATAAATTAAGTTTTGGGTTTTCTGAATAGTGTACAACAGTAAATTATTTCACATGATCTCCACAACCATCCAAAACCGGACCCACGTCTTTGACCCCTAAGAACACTGATCTGAGACATTCCGGAATTAGCTAATCGAGTACGTCAGCCAAAAAGTAGTCAACAAGATTACAAAAGCCAATACCTCACGTATTTCCCCCATTTGCTCACCCAATACGTCATCCCAACCCCAATTCAATACTCCCACCACTCCCCCTATATATACATGGAAAGCTTGTTTCTGGCCTCCACAATTCACATCTCTCCCTCATTATTATCTGCTTACACTCTCACTCTATTTTACTATTTGTTAGTTGTTTTTATAGCACGTACGTACGTGTCTAAAAAAGTAAAAATGGCGAAAGCACCCGAGGAACAGCACCCAGTAAAGGCCTTTGGATGGGCAGCTAGAGATTCTTCTGGCCTTCTCTCGCCTTTCAAATTCTCCAGAAGGTCCCCTCTCGATCTCTCGCTCCCCACCTTAATTTCATTCTTACTTGATCGGTTTTCCCTTCCTTTTTGTCTTCTTCTCTTAGCATTTAAAATAAATACATTAATGTTTAATAGTTTCAAATTTTGATTAACTAGCAAGGAAAAGGATCCATGCATTGTGATTGTCTCTCATTGGTTGTCGTTATGTATTGTTTTCTCAAGCTTCTGAGTTTTCAATTTGTGCTTTAAATGGTATATCTATAGGGCAACCGGAGACAAGGATGTAAGGTTCAGAGTTCTTTATTGTGGGATATGCCACTCCGACCTTCACAAGATCAGAAACGAGTGGGGTAATTCCAAATACCCACTTGTTCCTGGGTAAGTTTCCATTTCATTTTAAGAGATTGTGTAGCCTAAAAAACATCAACAAAAACGTGAATAGATCTTTTGGTACACAAAGTAACTACTGCAGTCTGCAATAACATTGGACTTTCATTTTAATTGCAGGCACGAAATTGTTGGGGAAGTGACAGAAGTAGGGAACGAGGTGAAGAAAGTTAAAGTGGGAGACAAAGTGGGAGTGGGAACCGTGGTTAGTGCATGCCACTCCTGCGAGAACTGCAACAATGACCTTGAAGTTTACTGTCCCCAAATGATATTGACATACAATGACATTTACTGTGATGGCACAATTACATACGGAGGCTTCTCAGACACTATGGTAGCTAATGAGCGCTACATCCTTCGATTCCCTGAAAACTTACCACTCGATGCTAGTGCTCCCCTTCTTTGTGCTGGGATAACACTTTACAGTCCTTTGAAATATTATGGGTTAGCGGAGCCGGGTAAACACATTGGGATTGTTGGCCTAGGTGGACTTGGTCATGTGGGTGTTAAATTTGCCAAGGCTTTGGGAGCAAAAGTGACTGTAATTAGTACCTCCGCCGATAAGAAGGATGAAGCTCTGGGGCATCTTGGTGCTGATTTGTTCTTACATAGTCGTGACCAAGAACAAATGCAGGTGAGTGTTAGCTAACAACATTTTTCTTTAGTTCTCCTCTTGATAGTCTGATAATATTAATAGAGAGTGATTGTTAAAACTATTAAATTTGTACAGGCTGCCCAGGGCACGTTTGATGGAATACTGGATACAGTATCTGCTGTGCATTCTATTCTGCCCTTAATTGGTCTATTAAAGTCTCATGGAAAGCTTGTTATGTTGGGTGCACCAGAGAAGCCGCTTGAGCTACCAGTCTTTCCTCTGCTTATGGGTAATTTCCTTTGAAGTCAATTACTAACTTTTCCCTTTGTTATAAGTTGGAATTCCAGCTTGTTCATATATAGCTATAGAGTTAATAAGACTTGTCTTAACAGGGAGAAAGATGGTTGCGGGCAGTGCCACCGGAGGATTGAAGGAAACTCAAGAGATGATAGATTTTGCTGCAAAACATAACATCACAGCAGACATTGAGCTTATTCCATTAGACTACCTTAACAAGGCAATGGAGCGTCTTGCTAAGGGTGATGTAAGATACCGGTTTGTCATTGACATTGGAAACAGCTTGGCTTCTACCAACCATTGAAGAATACGTTAATGATCTGCATGTTTTGGTTTCTTTGTATTTGTTCCAAGAGTTTGCTTAAATGCTCGCTATTTAGCTTCTATCTCTAGCTGCCAAAACGAGGCTGTCCTCATTGCATGATAATTTATCAACGTGGAATAAGAACGCATTTTCCTATTTCTGTGTTCTTAAATTTCTATTACATGCAGTGTAATAAATCTGGTTGTTGCCTGAGATTTAAATAATTACTTTTTAGTTTGTTTCTCTAGTATGGCGTTACCTTCATTTTAATATGCTAAGTACGTTGAGTCATTAAATAAATCTAGGGTCCATAATTTCTACGTCCATCATGCGAATCAAAATTTGAGACGAACCAGAACAACAAATTTTTCAAATACACTATATATAAATATATATATATATATATTAATTAAGAATAATGCTAAATACTATCCTATCACGTACAAGTTTCACACACTCATATTTAATGTAACATCATGTTCTTGGAAGTCTGGAGAGTTAGCTCCTATATTAGTTAAGAATATTTCCAATAATCCATAATCATAATTTATTTTCAATCCAAAAATTCGTATCCCTCCACAAAAATACTAAACAAAAACCTCAATAAAATAAAATAAGATCCCTATAAAGACTCAAATTATTCATAACTTAACATAACAAAATAACCATTAAAGATAAAACTACTAATTATGATCCTCCAAAATACTTGTATCCTTAGCACTCATTCGTCTATGATCTTCAGACTTTTCCAATACTTCTTACTCTTGTTCTGCAGCTGAACCATAAAAATATTTGAAAATTGTTATGAAGAAAATGAGTGAGTTATCAACAACTCAGTAAGTAGAGAATATATACTAGTATGTAAACATGAGCATTTTCACAGAGTTACGAATGTAGAAATAAAACATTTCAGTTTCAATATGTAAATCTTAAAAATAAATATTATCAGAAAATCAGAGCGACACTTCAAACATTTCATATTCAAAAACCAGCTTTTCATATTCAAAAACTCATTTGGTACAACATGACTGAACATTTTCATCTTATCATATCATATCAGAGTACCATATCAAAAAAAAGGCCATATTTAACCCCGTCATAAGGTTGTGCATTCTACAGAAAGTCAAGCAGAACATAAATCAGAATGTTATCAAAGCGATTGCACTCAGAGCAAAGATCATTATTATATCCCGTGACAAGGACAGAGGTCACTATTGTATCCTGTGACAAGGTCAGAGGTCACTAATATATCCCGTGATAGGGCCAGAGGTCACTATTATATCTCATGAAAGGGCCACATATCAAAGCAAAACAGAATCAAAATCGCCATATCAAAATCAGAATCAAAGTCAAAACAGAATCAAAATCAGAGTCTAAACAAAATTAGAAAGTCATGCCAAAATTTTTTCTTATGCCACAACATATCAAAACAGAATACTGAAATTCAGATCATTTCACATTTTCCGAAACAGATTCAAAACATCTTCACGTCACATGCAAAGTTTATCAAATTTTCATATTCGCTCATTTTTTTCTCAGTTTAATAACAGAATGTCAAAGATAAGCTCATGTCTACACCAGTCATGCTAGAAAATATTTTATTCTTATACAGAATTTCATGAATAATGCAGAACAAATAAATGAAGTCGTTTTAGATTTCTTTTCATGACAAAATATGCATATTTTCCAAGAGGGACCTCATATCATATTATTTTATACAAAGTCTAGCATAGAAACCCCGCTTACATGAACTTCTTAGTTTTTCAGAATTTTCCTCAAAAAATATCGAGTTAGCAAAACTTTATAAGAAAAACGTTTTCATGTGTTACGTGCAACAGTTGGCGAGGCAGGGGCGCGGGATACTCACCGAGAAGGGAGGAGCTGCGTGCGGTGCGGCGAAGAAGAATGCTGTCCCGGCGGCGTCGTACTGAGAGAAAAAGAGACGAGTGAGAGAGAGAGAGAGATATGAGAGCACCGTAAGGGAGACGGAGAGCTCCTTACCAAGAGAGTTACGTGCAGCGACGGCCTGGGTGACTATCGACGGCGGCACGACTAGGCGTGGTGGCACAGCATGGGGAGAGAAAGAGAGAAAGAGCGGACGCAGAGAGAGAGTGCACGGTGTAAACCTTATAAGCCGTGGGGTGCGACGTGAACATACCGGGAGTGAGCGGTGGCTAGGGTGGCCAAGATGCTGGACAGTGGGTTCCTTTTGCGCCGCGGAGGAGACGTCCGAAAGGGTTGGTAGTGCAGAAACTACCGTGCTTGGAGGAGCAACCAATTGCTCTGTTTTTCGGAGCCAAAACAGAGGAGTTTCGGTTCACTAAGCAGGTGGTTGTTCTCGGCACTTTGGTAGTGGTGCAGTGGCAGAGAAAATTGACAGCAGCAACGGGGTGGCTCCAGTACTCTAAGTGTTGCAGAACCGCCATTGGTGACGGCTACGTGTGTTGCCGGCTTGGGGTGTGTTTACGTGACCAAGGCGTGGAGGAGTTTTGCAGTGGGCTATCTTTCGGTGTTGGTGGTTTACGGTGGAGGGAGTCTGACTCACGGTTGATCTAATCCGAGGGTGGTGCAGAGACGGCTTATGACGATTAAAACGTAAGGGTTGGCTACGGCTTCATGTGGGCTGGTTGTGGCGTCGGTTTTACGTGGAGATGGAGGTTGGCATCGAACGGGGAGAGGCTGGGTGATTCTTGTGGCTGGTTGCAGCGACGTAATTAGGCAGTTTCCAAAGGCATGAGATATATGTGTATATTTATTTGGGTGATATGAAAAACCCCAGAGAATGAAAAGGGGTAGACGTGCATGGGTAGTGTCGCAAGTGGTGGGGAGTTGGAGATCAAAAAAGAGGGATTTTCGGGATGGAGAGGAACTGGGAAAACAATCTGCTGAGCGTGTTAAACGGTGCGCTTTGCATCAAGTTGGGCTGGGTTTGGCACTGGCCCAAGGTGTTACATTTAATATATAGTTGGGTCCACACATGCATATTCTTTACAGCCTATATATTACAAGAGTAATCGAACGCTGTAGATCATACAGCTAGCTAGCCGACTTGTCCACTTCTCTCCAATCTATACATTATTGAAGAAAAAAGCATTACTCATCGAGAACCACATGCAAACAGAGGAACAATTCAATATCCAACTTTAAATTTCTACTTTATGAGCAAGGCTAAAACATTTGGACCAGAACTGCATGTCTATGTGGCCAAGAAGATTACATATCAAACGTTTTGCAATTGTGGCCAGGATATTCCCATTTCAGGGCCGTATTGAAAAGGAAAACATGAGCGTAAACAAAGGACAAAATAGATTGTCCGCAGCCGCAGGGCAACCGGTGAAAGGGACGCAAGGTTCAAAGTTCTTTACCGTGGGATATGCCACTCGGACCTTCACATGATCAAAAATGAATTGGGCACATCCATCTACCCACTTGTCCCCAGGTAAGTTTTTGTCATCACAACAATTGTGACAGGTCTCACTTTACTACCACTCTTTTCATACTCATTTCCTTGCCACATACAAAGCATCTGTCTAAACATAGGCATAGGTCCATCCAAGTACAGACTCTTTCTTCAATGCACTTTTTTTTTATATATATACATTGGGCGAGGGGTTTGAACCCATGACCTCCATTTTGGAGACAAGGGTGTTATGCCATGATAG